>CAJVPT010001288.1:0-22216 GCA_910592055.1 Acaulospora colombiana
TGATACATTTTTGAAATTAAAAATACTGGAAGGGTAGATGTATTTATATTTAATTTAATGTTTACTTATTGAAAAAATACAAAAATTATGCACATGTTTTTTTAAAATATAAACAATAACATATTAAAATTTTAAATAAAGTTATTATGTATATTTTTATATAATAATAAATTTAATATGTGTGATACTTTTGTCCATGTAGTGTATCAATAACAACTCAACAAAATGAGCTCAACAATGGAAGAAGCAATCAACCTCTTCAAGCTCTCCCAACAGACAGTCCCCCTATGATACAATTACCTCCAATAATATGAGTGACAACACCCAAGATCACTTCCAGAGAGGAGAAAACAGTAAAACAAATGACACAGTATCAAGCAATCAACTTCCCCATAGACACATAACACAAAACTCAGATATATACACAAATAAGAGCATGATACCACATAATAGCAAAATAATAAACAATCATCCAATATGGACAATCGCAACACATAATATAAGAGACATGGTAGAAGAAAACAAATACAAATTATGAACAGAATTCTGCGCAGAGAACAGATAGAAAATCATCATCACTACAGAGACTAATGGAAACATGAACCTAATCAAACATTGAAAGCAACCAGGATATCAACTAATAACATCAGTGATCTCCACAAGGAAGATTGGACATGGGATATGTATCACTATCCATAAAGATATTGCAGAAAGAATTTACAGGAAACAAGAAATAGAGGGTAGAGCGATAGTGATAGACATAGTTTTTCCAGGCAAACACAAATTGAGGGTAATAGGGGTATATCTCTTACCGAGAAACAAGGACAGAAGGACACAGTTAGCAATAGAGGACACAATTCAAGAGTGGATAGTACAAGCAGAGAAAGAGGCATCACACATAGTAATAAGAGGAGACTTCAATGCTACATTAAACCCCTCTATCGACAAACGACATAGAATGAAAAGATCAAACAATCACCAGCCAGAATCAGAGCAATTAGAATGGTTAATCACTAGAAATTTCGAGGACACTTTCAGAACATGCAACCCAATACAAATGGCATACACATGGGAAAACAGTAGAGGAGCAATCAGCAGAATCGATCAAATCTGGTACCATCCACAAAGCACCTGGCAATTAAGAGACTTCCATATAATAGACCATCCAGACTCCTTGCACAAAAATGATCACAAAATTATGATTACAAGAATAGAGATGTGGCAACTTGACAAGCAGAAGAAATAGAAAATTCACAGACATAACCACTGATATAACTGGAATAGAACAGACATCAAACAATGAAAAAACTTCAGGAATAAAGTCGAACTATGGATACAATAAAGAAATATCAAGAATCAAGAAAACATCGACATGCTATGGAATAGCTTCAAATAACATATTCTGGAAGTAACAAACAAACACATATTCAAGATAAAGTCTCAGAAAAGAAGCAGAAAGGCAGGGAAAGGCCCAACGATATATAGAAGAATTGTGAACATCCAGATACTATTAGAAATGTTGCAGAGGTGCATTGACACACCCAACCCATAGACCAAACAGCTAATCGAAAAATAGTTAATTAAGATATAGAAATCCTTCCCAGAATTAGTAACAGAGCTCAACGAATGACAATTTAACTATTCTCAAAACTTCCTGACCCATTGAAAAAAAAAACATGCAGGGAATACATAGTAGGATACAAAACAGCAGTGATAATAATCAATAAACATTAGAAAAACAAAGAGATATAGCAGCACACAGAAAGAAGGTAACAGTGGCTGCAGGACAACAAGAAACAGATGATCAATAGCATAATGGAAAGACCCTGTAGATCCATAGTAATCAACAAACTCGTAGTGAAAGCAGACAATCAGATAGAAATTATCACAGAACCAGAAGAGATCAAAAGAAAAGCTTCAGAACACTTTGCAATATGGACCTGCTTCAGGAAAATCCTATCAGTAAACACTTCAACCAGATGGTCAAGGTAATATGCACCAAGTACAAGAATTCAAGACAATTAGTATAATAGACTCACAGAACATATCACAGCAGAAGAAGTAAGGAAAACAATAAAGGACAGGAGTTCAAAATCAGTATCGGGACCAGACAGCATTTCATACATAGTGTACAAACACTTTGGACCAAAAACATTAGTCTGGCTCACAGGCTTCTACAACAAGATTCTCACACAAGGGGAGACATCAAAAAAATGGAGTAAAGGTCATATACAGTATATCCAATACTGAAACCAACAGAATGGCACAACCGAATTGGAATAAATAGACCAATTACCTTGCTCATTGCAGAAAGGAAAATATTCACAAAGATTATTAGTGACCACCTATTACACATCTACAAGGAACAACATCCTCAATGAATCCAACTGGGCAGCCCTGCCAGGAAGCAGTACACAAGGTCTGATATACATAATCAATCTCTGTATAGAACAAGCACGCAGAGAAAGGAAAAAACTATGGATTCTGAGTCAAGACATGGCGAAGGCTTATGATTTGGTCAACACAGAAATGCTGGAACATGCTATAAGACGCATCAAATTACCACCAAAAATAATCAACATCATACAAGTATTACTCAAAAAGAGAGAGAATCAGGTTATAACAACACATGGACTGAGTCTCAGCTACAAAGTACTAGATGGCATCGACCAAAGAGACATAATCTCACCCCTGCTATGGCACATATTCTATAACCCACTCTTGATAGAGATCAAATCTACGAGAAGAGGCTACAGGTACACAACGAAGCTCAAAGAAGATATCAATGAGCCCTACATAGAGAAACACTTAGATATCAAGATCATCGCATACATGGATAATACAACATGGCTGGTAGATAACCCAGAAAAAATGCAAAGGATCCTGAACATTGCCATAAAATTTTACAATCACAATGACATCAGTATCAACCCACTCAAATCATAGCTAATAATCATCAATGGACAACCAGAAGATTTCAGAAGAAGCTTCACACTCAAAGGAGGAACAGTCACAGGAAGCAAGCCTGGCACACCAATGAGACTATTAGGAATATGGTTGGACAGCTCCAGGAGAAAAAAATATCAGAAACAGCTTATAGCAGAAAAAGTAAAGAAAATCAGCAAGCTAATCAGATGGAAAGCAATCACTGACAAGCAAATGAAATACATAATAAACCACGTACTTATGCCCAGTATAGAATACCTGCTAAATAACATGGTACTTCCTGAAAGTGACTGCAACTCCCTAATGGGGAAACTCGTAGCAAAGTACAAACACAAGTGTGATCTCACCAGCACAATCCTGAACACCCTTCTATACAATCATACTGAACACAATCTAAACCATCTATGGAACAGACAATTACAACTATACATAAGAACCTGGTTGCAAAGAATGGAAGACAAAGGGACACTAGGACAAATCTCCAGGATGGGACTACAAAATTTACAAAACCTCTTTTGATCGACAAACTCAGTAACATCACATCTCACATAGTCTTTTCTCAAGGCAAAAAAAAACCTGGACCACGATATTCTCTGGGTGCTAAGGAAACATGGCTTCCAATTTCACTTCAATGCAAAGATCACTATTCCCCAGAAGATAGACAAGATTGATAACACAATTGAAGAAGCAATACCAAAATCAGTATACCATCAGTATAGACAAATGCTAAGGAGACACAACTTAATGTTCATAGGACAGATCATCAATTCAACAGGAACACGACTACTACACTGGAGAGAACTCGGGGCCATAAATAAAACAAAGGAAAGAAACACACCAAAATGGTACAAAGAGATTGTAGAGAATCTCACAAACTCAGCTAGTATACAAGACAGACTAGAGGACAAGACAAGCACCTACCAAACATACAACCAAAGCAGACCCCTGATAATGGAAGACTCATATAAACCACATTGGGGAGCAACACTTAAGCAAGACAAAGAAGTAATAAGCAAGAAGAAATGAAATGATAGCCCCAATACAGTAGTCTTCAAACACTATACCAGAATAGAAGAACAATCACCACTAGAAAGGTATATCAGATGTTTCCTTAATGAAGGGAAAGATACAGCACCAGGAATCTGTATCTTTGCAGCCATGAAACATCACACAATTTAAGTTCCAGTAGAAAGGACAAGTATCTTATCTAAGAGAAACAAAAGCAGCTCAACAAGCACTCTGCGATACAAAATATCTTCAGATTCCACCAAGAAAGAGCTAAAAAACCTCACCAAAACCCCTTAGACAAATCCAAGTTCCTGGCAAGTTAATATAGGCAGTGCTGAACCAGAGACAACAAATATCAGTGAAATGTTTGAGATAAACGAAAAAGAATTAGATGCCCTGACAACAATCCAACAGCACATGAAAAACTGTCATCATATCACAATATATACAGATGGCTCAGTAGCAAGCTACAGCAACAGATCACATATGGACCTAGGCTGGATCATAGAAGATGAAACAAGAACACAACACACCTTCCAAGGACAGACACAGCTACACGCCTCTTCAACGCAAGTAGAACTAATGGCCATAACTATAGCAATAAGCACGTTAAGTAGAAACACCACAGTTGACTTGCATATGGATAGCCAAGTAGCTATAACAAACCTAACAGAAGTGATGGATACCATCAGAATTAAAAAGAGAAAAAAATCAAACCAAACAATAGTAGACACCTTCAACCACATCAGGCAACAGATGGACCTAGACATTAGATTACATAAGGTGAAAGCACATACAGGTGTCCTCCTCAATAAGAAAGCAGACAAGCTAGCCCGGATAGATCCCATTTCACCAGACATGAAACCAAACCGGAATATCATCAACATCAGAAAACAGCATCAAGGACTGACATCAATAAACATAGTGTGGAATACATCACAGATAGACATTCCAGGCAAAGATCTAGTGAAGCAAGTCAACAAGGTCATCAGGCTGACCAAGTGGAAACTATTAAATAGAACATAAAACAGATTTACAGAAGAGGACTTGAGAAACATATATTAGAAACACACATTTAATAGCCTGCATCCATCCAAAATGAATGAGTATACAACATCAAAGGAAGATCACCACAGGAGAAAATTCAACTTCAACCTCTGGTATGAAGAACTGCCAACTAAAACCAAACTATACAACAAATATCTACTAATATACAAGGACGACAAATGCCATAAATATGGTATAATAGAAGACTTCGCACACCCCTTTCTATGCAACAACAATACAAAAACTTTAAAGAAAAATTTTCATAGGATCCTAATTAAACACACATCATTTCATATAGTCAAGGAATACAGGAAGAGCTTCAAGGAAGTCATATACAGATGGATACAATTGGCCAACCCCAGAACCTTCAACTTACTGATCCGTGATACAGTACTAAAGGAAATACTGGTGACACTTGACACAATTATATTAAGCAAAAACAAAGTAATAGAAACTATAATGAACACAATGAGGGAATGAAAAGAACTTTTACATGACATATGGAAACAAAAATGTGAGGAAGCTCATGAACAGGAAGCCCCCCAAAGTAGAACCAAACTGAACAAATAAAAAAGAACCATAGCAAAGAAAACCAAGAACCACACAAATCCAATTGCAGTACAACAGTCCTTACTAAACTTGACTGGAATAGTAAATCGATACATAAATGAATACATTAAATACCAAACTAATATTTTCTCCATTATATTCTTTTATACGACAACTAGCATGGCCTTGATATGTTAGTTTCTTCCCTCAAGAAAGGGCAACAGGTCACGAGGTAGCCATGGCTTATCGAATTTTACTATTATTGAATATACTGTATATCCCTGTCTCATAGTTATAACTATTTAGTATAAATGTAATTTGGAAGAATAATAAAACAAGGCTGCGCCAGTCAAAAAAAAAAAAAAATAACTATTACATATTAATCTTTTTATTTTATTAATAAAATCTAATTTCATGTATTAAATAAACTTGCTTTTTATAATAAATTTTATTTATAGTAAAATTATTATTAAATTTGAATAAACTTTTATTATTACATTCAAT
Organism: Acaulospora colombiana; assembly: GCA_910592055.1. Taxonomy (NCBI): domain Eukaryota; kingdom Fungi; phylum Glomeromycota; class Glomeromycetes; order Diversisporales; family Acaulosporaceae; genus Acaulospora; species Acaulospora colombiana. The sequence goes on from CAJVPT010001288.1 coordinate 6,055, forward strand.
GATTTTTTTTATACTTATTTGATTTTTATAAATATTGTTTTAATAAGCAATTTACTATCATAAAATTCTATACAATATTTAAATTTTTATTTTAATAAAATATATAATCTTTTTAAAAATAACAAAATAACCTGTCATTAGACTTATATGATTTGTTTTTATTATAGGGATACTCTTTCCACTGATCCTCTGACCACACACAAAAAAAATATTCGCAAGAAGTTTTTATACTTCTTTGTTAATAAAGTCTTAATACTTTCATTAAAACAACTTGAAGTCTGACTTCAAGAGTCACCTCTACCCTTTCTCTTTTGTTTACAAATCTCTTCACTCAAAAACCTGACTTCTAGAGACCAAGAAAAGTCAAGTAACATTTTTGATACCAATGGCAAGAAAGTTTCCAAAGGAAGAAGAACTGACTGTGAAGTACCTGAAGGCCTTTTTAACCTTTGAAGCAAGAGGTATATAGAGGTTTTTGATGACAGAAGGACTTATTTTTCCCCTTCCTGTTACTGTCGAGCCTCTTAGAGCTATCACTTTCATGGTTTTCTGGGGAATTTTGCCTACCTCAGTTTGACCCTAAATTTTTAATAGTACAAATCCTTACCAAAGATGATTGGCTGATATGAAACATGTTAGTTTTTAAAATATAAACAAGCTCCTATTGATCATATTCACATGTTCTGATGACATCATTTGTGATTAGAAAGAAGATTCTGAAAATGGTTGCCTCCAAAAAAGCTCAAGTCCCTCAATGAAAACTTCCATGACACCAAAAATCTAAGTGATAGATAATGTGAATTGCAAACTTCCGTCTCTTATCTAAGTTCCTCAAGTGGTGGCAAAGTTTTAATGAAAAAAAGCTGAGATCTAAATGCTTTCCTTGAGATATCACTTAAATGAAAGATCAGTTGGATGGATTCATCCGATATCGTAGATGGTGAAAAAAAAGATTTCTTTCGAGATTCAAGTAAAACAAAAAGACTATTCTAATCAGGCAGACCTCTTTTGAGAAGATGTTGTTTTTATTTTTGAATTTTTTTGATGGGCCTTGAATTGTCCCCTTTTTCCAATCGTTCTTCCCCTTTCTTCTTTTTAACATAGCAATTTATTAGTTTTTAGACAATCAATAGTGACAAACTATTGGCAATAATCCTGGTAGATAGAGGTTATTGCCAATCTATTAAAGGAGTGAAATATTGTCACCAAAATCTGACTTAGAGTACTCTTGTATAAAGATGAGTTAGTCACTCTGTGAAAGTCTATAAAATATTGTAAATTCATTTTCAATTTTTTAATAAAAACATGCCATTGTGGTATGATTGCGGGTTAAAAAAAAAAAAAAAAAAAAAAACCAAATAAATAAAGATTGTACTATCAGAAGACTTGTATGAAGTAAGGCTTCTGGTCTAGCCCTTTATAAGAATGCCCAAGCCCACTTTACTCTAACAGTTTTCAGGACTCCCACTTTTCTAGCTTAGAATATTTCAATCTGGTGCTTTTCTTAATTAAAAATAAGTTAATAAGGATTAATTTAATATTATAGATAGTAACAAAGAAGTCAACATGCCCCTTCCAAGATCTAAGTAAATAATATCTGGAAATATTGAAAGGTGTTTATATCTTATCAGGTACATACAAAAAAGGACTAGTTATGTAAATTATAAAAAGTTATTTAAGCCCTATATTAATTAGCCTAGTATTGCTATTTATAACTATGTATTAATCATTCAATCACTAGTTAGATATATTCATTTTTGAAGTGATAGTAGGTTTAGCTAGGATTATTATGATAGGTTAGTATTAATCTGCATATATAGAGATATTTTATATAATGATAGTGAAATTAAATTGTCAAATAAAGTCTCATATTTAATACTAGTTGCAGTTTAAATATAAAAAAAATATATAAGAAGAACTAAGTAAAATATTAAAGATATTCCCAAATAACAAATTAAATATAAAATATTGAAAAAATAAATCAGTAAGAAAAAGAATTCCTGGAGTTATAAACTTTCAAACATTAGATTTATTATTCTATTAAAAAACATAAGAAAGTATTAAAGTACTTATCAATAGAATAAAAAATATCTATGAAATAACAATATTTTCAAAGAACTTAATTATGTAGGACTATCAAGAGAAAGTATAGTAAAATCAATTCAGATTCTCAATAATATTTGTGAAGATATAAAAAAAACAAAAAGTAACTATGGATATACTTTCAAGATATAACAATAAAATAGTAATACTATTAATTTAGAAATATTGATAAAAGTAATAAAAAGAAATCAAAACTTTAAAAAATTTTATAAAGAGCATAATAAATCTATTTCAAAATAAAGAATTTAAAATTATATTTGAAAATAATTTTACAGAATCAATAATAATAGAAAATAAAATTGAATAAGGAAAAACTATCTTATTTTTACTATAAAAAATCTTTTATAATTCTTTTTTTTACAAAATTTAAAATAATATATAAAGCATATATAAAATATTAGTTGCCTAGAATTCTAATCAAAAAGAATATATACTGTATATATTTTAAGCTGATGAAGTTATGCCATATAGTTTTTATTTAATTATTTGTATTTTTTTTATACACAAATTTAATTGTAGGAAAATTTATTTGCAATAGGAAAAAAACTATTGACTTAGTATCTTAACAAACCTTGCGACTCATTGCAATTCACTTATTGATGAATGTTAATGTATTATGACTCCATTAACACTGAAATTTAATGAAAAAATTGTATTGATCGAGTATCCATTTCCCAAGGTCTCTTTTATAGTATGATTAGTTAACTCTATATATAGTTGTCTATAGGTATCTTGTGGTCTTTCTTTCTTTTGAATGTTTTTACTTGTTTGGTAATGCTTGCTTTGTGTTTGCCCTCTTTTCTTTTTCTTGGTGATCCCTTATGTTTTTTTCCATTCTATAGTCAGGTTGCATCTCAGTTTCCAAACTTTTTTCTTCTTTTACAAAACTGGGCTGTTGTTATCTTTAGGGCTATCATCACTGCTTTCTTATTGCCTATAATCTCAACTGCAGTTTACTTCATTTTGTAGATGATAGCCTCTTTGATGATGTTTATCTATTCTATATCATTTAATGCCCTTGTTCCATCTGTTCTTGCTATTGATTAAAGTGATTATTTCCATTTTTTGTGAATTGATTTATCTTATTTATGGCCATTAGTCCTGGCTGTACATTCTTTTGTAAGGAAGGACATGTACTTTTCTATAAGTCTCATCTTGTTTGGTCCATATATAAGAGGGTGAAAACTTTTTTTTTCTTGTTTCTTGCAAATAATACAGGTTGGGTCTTTATACAGGTATAGTCTTCGTATGTACAGGTTTGCCAGTGTGGGAAGTTCATTTATCCAAGTTTTTCATCTGAAGGATCTGTTTCTATAGTCCTCCTGGTCCATTTGTGGTGATATGATCTTGGATTGTGATAGTGTTTGTAGGGTTATATTCCAGTCTATCTTCTTGAACTTGAAACTTGTGAGCCATTCTTGCATCCATCTTAGTGTTTTCCATTTGCATATCCATTAGGTTTTAAGGAACATCTTTTTTATTGTGCTGAAGGAAAGATCTATGAAGGTTTGGTTTTATTTAAGTACTGTCATATCACCTGTTGAGTTTAGTTTATGTACCTTAATAATATCCTTGGATTTATTTGCCATTGTGATCACTGCTAATTTATCTGCTAGTTCATTTTCTTGATTACTTGAGTGCCTTTTGATTTTTGTCTATTTGACCTTAATTCTTTATGTGGATATAATTTCTAGAATTGTATTGATCAAATATCTGTTTGGATTCTTTGATGTTCTGTTTCTGGTATTACCTATTTTAGCTAGCTTTTTTATCATATTGATTGTGCTTTAGTATTTATGATAATATTTATTTTCTTTTTTGTACCAACTATGCTTATTACTGTTAGTATTGCTGTTAGTTCAGCTCTGGTGGAGGATAGGGTTTCTCTGGTTTTTACTTGGAAGGTGATAATATTCATTCCTAATTCTATTTAGATTACCTATTTGATCTCTATTCTGCTATTGGTATGTCACCTAGTGAAAAAGCTAGCTATATATATATGTCATTTGTTTCAGGGAGCAATTTTTTGTGCAATCTGCTGTAGTCTTGCTATTGTTCTAGATGGGACCCTTAATCTCTTTTGAATTAGGATCTTTGTGATTGATGTGGTTCAGGTATATAATTGGTGAAGCTGTATTAGATGGTTGTTTGCTATTAATCTCTTTGAGTATGTATTCAATTCCCTGTGAGAATAACTAAAGTCTGTTCATTCTAGGTTGTCTTGTATCTGTCTTCTGTGAATTTGTGATACAGCCTCTGATGCTCTTTGAGACTCTAATGTTTACTGAGTTTGTGAGTAGTTGCATTATTACACATTGCTGTTAGTTCTTGTATTGTTTTCTAAGTTATGTGTCATTAAAGAGGCAATCTTTACATTTGAACACTAGTGATGACTTGTCATTTCTAATCATATGTGTGACAAGAATAGCCTGATTGTTTATGACCTTTTTTTTCTTTATTATTACTGTTACTGTACTCTTCTTGATTGCCAGTCATCTAATTGTTAACTGTTGTTGATATGGGTATACCAGTATGTTTGAATGGAAGTTGTTAATACTTGGGTTGTTGTTCCTGTTCTCTTTGAGGAATGTTGGTTCTTTTGTATCTCTCTTTTGCAGGTTTTCTAATTTGATTGACAGTTCTTTAAGTTCTCTGTACCAAAGGGAGTATGACCTTGTTTTTCTAATCTTGAATATACTTGTTGTTAGAAAAGAAATCTCATTTTATTGTCATTGAGAAGTTGATTAGAGAATAGAATTTTTCTATGTCTAAGAGAGTTTCTGTGCTTATGGTACCATTTCTCTGTGACTATCTCCTTAATAGTCTTTTTTTCCTTTGGAACAGTTTTTCCTAACCATGTGTGTTTAGTTGGAGCTAGTGTAATTCCCTGACATTTTAACATGATTGGTATGTCATTTGTTAGGTTCTTTTTTCTTTGGGTCTAGAAGAGTGGTCTATCCATTAAAATGGATGTGTTGAACCAATATTCATTCTGTAAGTGCTATAGTCTGATTTGGATTGTTTTTCCTTTCAGATTGTAACTGTTCAATCTGTGGAGTAGGTTTTTTCCATGCATGAGAATCTGTCTATCCCATAAATTAAAGAGCTTATACCCAAAGTTGCAATGGATGATTTAGTTTGATGTTGTTATGGCTAGTTCTACTTTATATTTGAATACTTTATTTATTTTGCTACCCAGTCTATTGTACTCTTCTTCTATTAGGACCAGTTCATTTAAGAGGTGCTCAATTGCTAGAAAGAGGGCATGATTGATAATGTATCTTGTTTGTTTATCTGTGATCTTTTTTCATGCCAGGATCCTAGTGATCATCTCAATCTTCCCTTTAATAATGTTTTTCTGATGTGTTTTTTTTCCATCTTTTGAGATCAATACTCCTAAAATTCTCATTGCTTAATTACTTTGTAATGGTGTTACCTGTATTCTGTTTAATATAATTCTTTTCTCTCTATGTTTTTTGCTTGCATTGAGACAGATCAATGAGAATTTCTTGCCATTGATTTGTATATCATTGATACTTAAGAATTCTGCTGCCTTGTCTATAATAGCTTGCATGCTAGCTTGGCTACTCACAAACTATGTGGTGTCATCCATATAAGCAGTCACTGTAATATGTGCCTACTTTACTTTTATACTTGTTATTTTCTTCTGGTTTAATAATATAAGATCTAATATTACTTTTGTTCCCATAGTATAGCCTATGTATTTATCCTTGATTTCTTGTAGTAGAGGATCATAAAAGATTTTCTATAACAGTGGAAAAATGGTATCATCTTGATCAATTTCATCTTGTATAGGGTATTCTTTGATGAGACCATGTGCTATAATTATTCTATTATTTCTATCTGCTAGTATATTGTTCAGGATTTCAATTATCTTCTTCAATATATGGATTCTTCTGAGGATTTAGATCATCATATCTCTGTTGATTAAGTTGAATGCTTTACTAATGTATTGGCTGAAGATCCAGGCCTCCTTTTTGAATTCTCTAGCTACTTCCATAATATTGTTCAAGATATGGATCAGTTCTTGAATATTTCCTCCTGGTAGTCCTATCCAGTTGTTAATACATAATATTCTATATTTGTTACATATTTCTGCTATTCTCTCTGATAGAATATTCATAAACACTTTTCTAATTGTTTCTAAGAGAATGATAGGCAATATTATATTTATGGGACCTAGTCAATTTTTGGGTTTAGGAATTGGATATATATTCCCTTTTCTCCAATTTTGCAGAATGTCTTCTGTGTTGAGGATTATATTGAAGAGTACTTCCATCAACTCAAGTCCTGTTTTTTCCAAGTTTTTGAGTAATATATAGGATATTTCTGATGGGCCTGGTATGCTAAAGTTCTTTTTCTTTTTGATGGCCTTGTGTATCTCTAATATATCAATTTTTGATGTTATTTTGTCAAATTAATACTCTTTGATATCTTGCTTAGATTCATACTGTTACCTCCAGTATGGGAATTCTTCGATATCTAATATTTGTTTCTATCTGATCCACTTTTGAAAGTGTTTCTTAATCTTGCCTCTGATTGCCTCTGGGTCTATTATAACTTATATCTCAATCTCTTGTATCCTTTTGATTAGTCTTGTATATTAATTATCCTTGGTTGTCTGTCTAGTATGTTGTTGATCATCTTTCTCGGCTATTCTTCTAGATATCTGTATCTTTATTTCATCCACTTCTGGATAAGCTTCCCCTTTGCTTATTTCAATTTGACCTTTGTGATTATATTTTTTACTTCCCAGATTTCCTTAATTTGTAACAACTATTCATATAAAGTTTCTTTATTTTGTATTGTATTCTTTTGAAAGAGGTGTGATATTGTTAGAAGTGGGAATAATATATTGATTTCTTTAACTTCTTTCTCGATGAGTATTTTTTCTACTTTTGATCTAGTGCTGGCTCTATTAGTCATGCTTAATAGTACCTATATATTCTGTTTAGTTTGAGTTGTTTTCACATCAGTTTTTTGAATTTGAATTTGTGTATGATACCAGTATTTCTCCGTTTTTTTTTTTTGAAAATTGTTTTTACCACTATAGATATTACTTCTTTGAAATGTTGCCATATTTTTCTGTTGACTTTAAGTTTTTTTTGAGGATTTCTATCATGTTTTTATCCATTTTCTTTGTAAATTTGGTTCATTGTTTAGGATTGAAGTTATTATAGTCGATCTTATTTTGCCAGATGTTATTTCTATTCACCAGTTTGGATCATTTCGAGTGTGGTGTGTTGAGGTGCAACACTACCATCTTATATCACTTTTAATAACAGTTTCTATTGCTGTGTAATATATATTGATGATAAAGAAAAGTAGAATCTTGATGTCCAAATATAGTCTAGTCTGCTTCCATACTCTGATTTTAGTCTATTATATGTAAAGCTTTTTTTTTTGTGAGTGGATATTTCTGTATGTGTCTATGAAATCAAAGGCTGTCAGTGTGTCGATTATATGTTGTGGCTTGATTTTCCTTATATTTTCTTTTGTGTAGTTCAGGCTTTTGTTTATCACTTCATTGAAGTCTCCCATTAGTATTATAAATATGTTTTTTCCCTTCACCATGCTAATTTTTTCTTTGCACTATTGTTAAAACTTTATTCTATCCTGTTTTCTATTTTCATTTGTTAAATTGTATATTGTTATTATTTTGTATCAGATTTTTTCTTTGAAAGCCATGTTGAGGAGCAGGCCTCAATTGTTGCATTCTTCAGTACTGTAAACATGTGTGAACCACTTCTTTTCCATTACTATGGCTACTCCTGCTCTATGACTTTGATTTATTGATTTTGTTGTCCATATTTGATATCTATTTTCTGTATCTTGCCATTTTTGATTTTCTATCAACTAGGTTTTTGTTATTCCTAAGATGTCAATTTGAGTTTCTTGACAAAATTTTAGTAATACTATTCTATCTGCTTTGTTGTTAATTCTTCTTATGTTAATTGTTCACATTTTTTACCAGTTTTGTTCTTTAGTTAAATTTATTTTCTTTGATTTTTTATCTATCGCAAGTATTGTTTTCTATCTGGTTACTAATCATATTTATTGTGCAAGAATTGAGGAGTAGGTTCTATTGTGTTTGTTTCTTTGATGAGGGATTCCAGACAGTTCCTTATTCTCTCATTATGGAATCAATTGTGGATTCCATTTGACTGATTCTTTAATTTAATATCTCCTGTTATTGTCTGATATCCATTTCTTTTGGTAAAGGAATCCTGAAGTTTGATATTAATAATGATGAGCTGTTACTTGGAAAGGAGTCTGTAATAGCTAGACCTTTTGCTTTGATAATAGAACCTGTTTTGATTGTTAGGATTCTTCTGTCCAGTATGTAGACCTGGTACTTGATTGCGTTTATGTCCACTTGGAGTTGTCTGAGGGTCTTCAATATCATTTTTGTTTGTGTGGGTTGTGTGGAGGATCCTCTTGCGATACTGGTATATATACATCTTGGATTTGTTGCATTTGCAATTTTAAATCCATTACCTTGCCTTGTTACAAGGGGTCCTCTTTGTTGTTAAGGTGTTAGTCGCGATTAACCTAGTCTATTGATTCTTTCTTTCCTTACTAATTTTTTTTTCTCTATGGTATATGTATCAATATCATGTTCTTGGGCTTCACAATTAAAACAGAGCTTCATTGTTTTTATTACCCATATCAGTTTTGTGTTTTCCAATTGAGGTGTGATATTTTTTGCTTCATTTAGTTCTTGAGTATTCCTATAGTATAAGATAATAAATCTTTTGTTTTAATTAAGATGGTTAAGAGGAAGGTAGCAGGCTTGGACTTGTGTTTGGTCAATAATTGCTTGCAAATCTCTTGCCATGATCCTCTGTGATAGGTTGACAAGGATAGCACTGTACTGGTTCCTCTTTTCTTTTGTTATGCAGGTTCTGACTATAGGGTATACATGCATGCAGAAGTTATCCTTGTAGAAAGCTCATGCCTGGCCATATTTTTTAAAAGCTTCCTTTGAGCTAAACTGTACTGTTTCAAATTGAACAGCACCTACTGGTTGTAGTGTGATGTGTTCAATTACTGACCTGTCTTCAAATAAGCTGGCAATTTTCTTTTTTGTGTACTGTGTGGAGATGTCCCAAATCCTGATGGATCAGGCTTTGCTTTCCTGTATACTGATCTGTAATGCAAATCTAAATTTGACTTTTTTATTGCTAGTAATCTTTGTTTTATATGCCATTGTGACCTCATAGTAATTGTTAAAAATAGCTGCGATTGTTGATGTACTAATTAGGAATTTTGTATATATATGTCTTAGAATTGCAAGATGCCTTAACTTGTTGCAGATATAGTTGATTTTTTCCTCAGTTGAGGAACCAGTCACATTTTTCAGGTTGATAAATACTTTGCCTGAATGGAGTGTATCATGTTTTTCCTAAAAGTTTCTTTTTTCCATTCTGTGGTTGCTAATTCCAGATTCCTGTCATAGCTAAAGTTGTTATTGATAATATTGTTATGATTCTTCAAATTCTTTTTTTTCTTTCTTGCTACTGATACTGTTGAGATTACTATTACAGGTGAGATTGGTTTGGTCTCTATGATTATTTCTTCTGAAGGTTCTGAAGGTTCTAAAGGCTTTGTGATATCTTTTTCAGTTTTGGTTCTATTGTTGTGTTCTTCATTCTCAAGCTCCATATCTTCCTGATTCTTGATGTCAACTTGGCTGGTTTCTGCCACTTCCATTGCTTTCTTTGTTTCTATTGATGTTTGGTTCTTCTTTATGCCAGTGAGAGGGTTGAACTTGTTTCTGAGTTTGGATTTCAGTAATGGTTTGGAGATCTTGTCACTGCTAGTCAGGATTCTTTCCCTTATATAGTTGACTGTCAGGTCTCTTGTCCTTATTGACCTTCTTGACATGTTTGTTGTCGAAGCTCTTTGCAAGCATTGTGTTTTTTCTTCAATATTTTGAGTTATTACCTTAAAAGAAAATTTTTAAGAATTTAGATATGAGTGGGTGAGAGTTTTTTTTTTCAATCAAAAAGAATATATTAGAAAAAAATTATAATTAAAGATATATAACTATAATCTTTATAAATAATATAATATAAATAGCTAAGAGATAGATAAATAAAAGTTTATAGCATACTCTTTCTGTTGATCCTCTGATCACACACAAAAAAGATGTTCACAAGAAGTTTTATACTTCTTTGCTAATAAAGTCTTTACACTTTCATTAAAATAACTTGAAGCTTGTCTTCATATATCTTTTCTATCTTCTCTCACTTGTTTATAAACTTTTTTGAATAAAAACTTAAGCCTCTAGTGACCTGAAAAGACTCAAGTATGTACTTCCTCTACTAATGGCAAGAAAGTTCTAGGAAGTAAAAGGACTAACAAGAGGAGTGTTACCTTATAGAGCTAAAAGTGACAAACAATAGAGGTTCTGTTGACAGGAGAAGGTTTATTATCTATACTGTCTTATATTCTCTTAAAGTGTCTACTATTTTTTATGGTTTTCTTGAGGGATTTTGCCTATCTCTGTTTGACCCTGAATTTTAGATAGCACAATATCACCTGGCATCTGATTGGTTGACATGAAACACATTAGTAACAGAATGTAAACAAGCTTCTATTGGTCACCTCATGTATTCTGATGACGTCATTGGTAACAGAAAGAGTTGATTGATACCCCACATCCACTTCACTTCTCCAATTGGGTTAACCTATAGATCAAGTACCATAAGGTCAATAAGATATGAGCAACAAGTCCCCAAGTGGTGAAAAAGTTGCTATTTGTTTAAGCTGAGATCTTTCTCTTCTATTATTCTGATCAGGCAAAGTTCAAGACCAAGATCTTTCTCTTATTCCAGTCAGGCAATAAAACCGAATGGTCTCTAGTCTATACTAAGCTTCAATCTTTTGGTTACAGTTAAAAATGTATTTCCCCAGAAGTTGTTGAAGAATATCACAATTAACGAGGATTTTTACCACTATCGTTAACCTCCCACCATTACAAGGCAAAAGGATTATTGGGAAATCTGGCCTTTTGGATAATGGAAGATGTATACCAGTAAAATTCCTTTAATTAAACGTGGCTGCTGAAAGGTATCATACTGAAACAATATGACCTAGTCCTGACTAGATCACATAAGAACCTGGAATCCATCATAAGTTACCCTTCTACTGCAGATAAATAAAAAATTATTGCCCAAAGAAGATTGGAACTAAGTGTGTCCTGGAAGTAAAGGCTCCCACTAAAGAATAAGTTTCTTCAAACAGTACACAAGAAGAAAATCAAGATCAAAAATAGATAAGTTCCTCAGACAGTTAGAAAAAAAAAGGATATCCCAATCAGGCATTTCTTATTGAGAAGAGGTTTTGAGAAACAGGTCTTTAAAGAAAACTGAAAATATTTTTTTCAATCTTTACTTTTTTATTTTCTTGTTATCTATTTAGACATTTTTAGATATCCTCCTCCCCTTTTTTCAACCCATCTTTTTGTAGTTTCCTGTATTCCAGCGGCTTGGTTAGACATACGACAGTGACAACCTGCTGGCAATGATGTTGTGGACTAGAAGGGTTTTCACCCAAAGATATTGCAGAATGAAATATTGTTCTCAAGGCTGAACTTAGAGGCTTTTATGCTTATAATAAGTTAGTTAAATTAGAATAATAGTTCAGCTATAGTATGTATCATACTGCTCAAATAAAAATATATTTGTGTTTTCAATTGATTAATAAATTGACAATCTAATCTGACTACGGGTACTCAAAAAAAAAAATCAGATCCAATATATCTCCTATTATTTTATACAAAAAAGCTAAGGAATATTACCAAAAAGTATCACAATCTCCTTCCAATCCAAGCTTACTTAAAAAAACACTTCAAATCTTAATTATAGAAAAACAAAAAAAGACAATATTATTAATAGCAAACAATATTTAAAAAGAGTTAAAGAGAACTTTGCAAACTTCTGAAACAATCCAAATATTATATCAAAATAGCTTTCAATAATATCAAAGCTTTCCATGACTTTTCAATCCTTACTAATGGACAACAACTGCAAGATGACCTTGAAACTCTGGTTAACATCATCACAAATCATTTCAAAAAGTTGTTCATATCCAAAGACTTTGAAATTAATAAAACATGGCAACAAGACTATACATCCAAACAGTAATTAAAAAAGAAAATTTATCAAGACCTATTCAATATTATTACCTTATAAGATTTAGAAGAATCAATAAACTCATTTCCAACAAAGCTCTAGGTCCCAGCAAGGTTCTTTACAAAGTATGGAAATATATTTGAATTCCAGCTCTCACTGCATTAAATGAGCTTTTCAATAACATATTAAGAAATGAAAACCCTACTAGAACATAAAAATAATTCATCATTATATTTTTGTCAAAAAAACCATCTGATTCCACAACTTAAATGACACCAGAATGATTGTCCTCATAAAAACTAGCAAAAAAATTTATACTAAAATCCTCAACAAATGATTATCATTAACAATAGTTGAGTTTGATGTTCTATTATCATTCAACTATGCTGACACAAAATATCAAAGTACCCTTGAACTACTGGCTATTATCAAATAACTCATTAGCACCTTCACAAATCATAATAAAAAATACTGGTTAGTCTTATTCGACATTTCAAAAACATATGACTTAGTCAATCTCAAGAGTCTTGAGTTTGCCATGAAGAAAATAAAATTACCTACAAAATTCACAAACATCATCATAAAGCTACTTATGAATCAATTACTTTAGTTCATCTCCTACTATAACTTAACCCATTCTATATTAGTCTTACAAGAACTGAACCAAGGAGAAACCATAGTACTACTGTTATGCATTATCTTTTATGATCCAGTTATCTCAAAGATACAAAATATTCTACTATTTAACAATAATATTTTTGTATATATTGATGATGTCACAATCTTCACACAAAATTTAGCAATATTACAAAAAACAACTAATATATTCATATTATAGCAGACTAATTGGCAAGTCTGTTGCTAATGACCAAAAGCTTGTGTAACCTTTAGATAGAAGAGTCCGTTCTTCTATCACATGCACAAAACACAATACCAAAATCAAGACAGAGGCATAAAAAGATTTGGGCAAGTTTCAAGGTAGTTTTCCCTAAAACTATTTATAACTTTACTATTATAACAATCTATTCAAAAGATTTGTCTCAAGATTTGTCTCTTTATTAAGTCATTGAAGGAAGTTACATTTATATATTTTTATACATAAGGCTATTATATAATCACTATGGCTATTCTAGTATTATGTCATACATAAATTGCTTCATGGTCAGCTAATTTTCTATTACCTCGGCCCATTGTTTTTTACCTTTTTAACATGAATGGATTGTTTACGCTTTCTTCTAGCTTGCAAGGGATATGGTGATAGTTAGCAATTGATTGTTTTGCATAAGCTTCAGTTATGTCATGATCATTGGTCACGTGACTACAGCAAAAATTCTGAACTTTGTTTGACTTCTTTGGCCTTTAACAACATTATTTCTTAAAATAAATCATATAACTTGTAATAAAACAACGACTAATCTAATAATGAACCACTCCTGGAAAAGCAACAAATACAAACAATACCTAAAAGTTGATGATATAAAAATTACTCCAAACCTTTTTGAACAAGACATTAAATACCTAGAAATCTACTTATCGGGTCCGTTCAAGAGCTATCAATAAAACAAAGGCTCCTAAACAAATCCAATGAATTCATCAAAAGTATTGCTAACCAAAAAATATAAAATGGCTCTATTACAAAGCAAGTTTCACAATGAATTATTCTAATTCAGATTGATTATGCCCTTCAAATAACATCCTTGAGGAAACACAACATCAATATACTTCAAACATCATTTAACAAAGCAATAAAAAAGAAACTGAGCATAGAATACACTCTATTAAATAGAGCCTACTACTCATAAGTCAATATTAACTCAACATCCCTCAAGGACTAGAAAACAATAACTCTGGTTAAACTACTAGCCATCACTTTAGTGAATAGGAAAACCACCCCTTCTATCTAATAAGAGATCTCATCAATTCTAACCAGCAGTCAATCTGAATATGTCCAATCTGCCATTCTCAATATTTTTAACAATCTGAATCACAGAAGCAGCCCAGATCACAGCAGACTACAAAATAAATATTTGTTCAACCTATGTTCTTTCTTATATAAAGATGCATGGTTGTTCATAGGCCTCTATATCAAAATAAACAAGACAATAGTCTTATATTTATTAAGATATAATATCAAAACAGTCAGACAGATTACACAATACAAAAAATCCAATATAAATTTATGAAATAAGCTTTATATAAAAATAGAACAAGTCATTATGATCATATCCCTAGATGATACATCAATTTCAAAAAAAACGTCTTCATAACAATTGGCAATATACTATCCCTTCCCAATCCAAAACCTCTTTTCTGGACTTTTAAAAATACAAACCACATAGAATTTATAAAAATGAGAAAGGATTATAACAACAAAGAAATAATTCGAGAACAACATTATATTATAAATAAGAATACAAACCACCTAAATCAGTACCAATATTATACTCAACCTTGTATCAAAAGCAAATCCATCAAAATAGTTAAATCAATATGGTACAAAAAAAATAACAATCTTTACTATCTCCTTAACAACCTAAATGAAATTAATACACAACTTATTTTCAAATCCACCAGCAATAAAATAGTCCTAATTCAACTATAGCCAACAACTTCTTGAGTAAATATTCCTACAAGTATAGTAGTGACTCAAATAATCAACAGAATTGAAGTAGAGAATAACAGTAGTTTTTAACTATTTTTCTATACCTCTGGTTCTTATCATAAATTATGGACTATTTTAAACAACTTAATTGAAAATGTCATATATTATATCAATATAACATGCTTCACATTTAAACTTTCAAATACAAAGTTTCTATCATATATTAACAAGAAAATCAAAGTTCAACACAGCCATATAATTGAAGGATACCTGAACTTAGCAAAAATCAAAAACATCAATCTAATATACAATAAAATCGAAAGCAAGCCCACTCTATCAACCATTTCAATATACTGTATATAAGTCTACCTCCCTATAAGTCAATACAATTCTCTACTTCATTATTTATTAACCATAAAATAGAATCTAGTATCACACATTGGATAAAGTTCATTAACTTATACACCAAACTATTTTCAATTATCTTAAGCAACAACTTCATGTATAAATCTAACAACATCTCTAAATTCCTATGGCTAAAAGAAGTCAATAAAAGCTGTTAGAAAATAGACAAATATAATTATAAAGCCCTAACCACCTTCAGAACAAAGCTATTATTCAACTCATTACTCACAAGAGACAAACTTCACAAAAGATATTCAACATTATACAAAGATCAAAAGTGTCCCAGATGTGATTATGCAAAAGAATATTAGTTTCATATTTTCAATTGTATTGAAAGTAGGGAAATGATAAAAAAAAAACTACCCAAACTTAACAAAAATAAAGCAGAAACCAAACACAAACTAATTCAATAGCAATAATATCTGGATCAATCAAAGAAAACACTCTATTTAACATTGCTATAGGAAAGTTCAATCAGTATCTAGAATCATTATCCAATGAAAAATTATAAATCTAATTGATGAACATATTACTAAAAATCCTTTACAAAATTTGAAAACAAAGATCTGCCACAGCCAATACTTCATTAATCAGTGGAATCAAATAGAATAATACAAAAGCAATACATAAATTTAGCCAAGATGAAAATAATACAAATAATAATAATATCTTAAAAATAATTATTGGGTCATCAAACTCACTAAATAACTTCATACAAAAATTATTATTTCTTTTCTCAATAATAATATTGTTTTTGAATAGACATTAGCCATTTAACCTTATTCTGGTGAATCTGGATACTGTCTGTAGTATGACATAATAGGAAAATCACAATAGGCTATAGTTAATTTACCAATGTAAAGACTATTAATGTCATGTTTAAGAATTAATT
>CAJVPT010001289.1:0-22210 GCA_910592055.1 Acaulospora colombiana
ACTCTTTTCAGAACTTCAGCCTTCTTAACTTGACAACTTCCTTATCAGTCGATAAGATCAGTAAAGTGTCTTCGTCAATCTAGTTTCTGTTCTAGTTAACCACAAGATCAGTCCCATCCTCCTTCACCTTATTATGGTAATGATAAGATACTGATCATTCACAACACCCATAGACTGGCCTGATCTGATAAAGATCAGCTATAGGTGACGCTATGTTACAACGGATTCTTCTATTTCAGATATCAGTAAGATAGCCAGGACTGCACCCAATGACTAGTATTAACCTGTCATTCAATGGAATTATTTTATTGTATGTGGTATTTTTTCACTTGGCCCTCAGGTGATATTGAACTTTGGACTTTGTGATTGTGATCTGGGAGCACTACCACTGTGATATAGATCCACAGGTCAAATTATATATTATTATATAAATAATATCAAATAATTTATAAATATAAAGGTTTTTTTTTACAAGTTTTATAAATTTTTGTTGCCAAATTTTTAATGAATAGTTGATGAATTTTTGATGAATTATTAATAAATTAATATTATTTTTAATAAATAATTTTGTAATGAACTTTTAATAAATTTTTGCTAAATAGTTATTGAATTTTTGACGAATTTTTTGTTAAACTTTTAATTAATAAATTTTTGATTGTCAAATTTTTTATTACTAAATTTTTGATTGCCGAATTTTTGATTATCGAGTTTTTGATTGCCAAATTTTTGATTGCCAAATTTTTGATTGCCAAATTTTTGATTGCCGAATTTTTGATTGCTACTTTATTGCCGAAATGTAATATGCCAAGTGGTAACAATAAAAAAGAATTTGACAATATTTTTATTATTAAATTTAATCAAATTCGATAATAATTCAACTGTCAAATGACATAATTTTGACTAGTGAGTCTTACTTCTTTCAGATGAATGAACTATTGTTTCTTTAATTATATAATTTAATTTATTCTAATATTTGACAACTTTCTTTGATTTTTATTTAATAAACAACTATATATTTTTAATTCTTTATACTTTTTTCTTAATTATCTATTAAAAATTAATACTTGAAGATAATATAAATGTAAAATATTTTTAATTTTATATTATTTAATTAACTATTTATATATAAGCAATGCTTTTCTACTTTCAGTTTTTCAGTTTTTGCCTTTTGATATCTTTCTCTCTAATAGTGATATAAAGTATCTAACTATTCATTTGTTTGCTTTAATGAGAAATTAAAATATGGTATCATAAATTTTATTAATTTAAATATCAACTTTTGTAATATTTTTTTATTTATATTACTTGAAAAATTTTTATTTATCTTTAGTTATATTCATTAAGAATAGTTTTTATTAAGATCTTTATTTCTATTTTTACTTCTTCAGGTTTTAACTCATCTTTGATAACTGGTTTTATCAGTTTTGCCTCTTTACTACTTCTCCTAGATTGAATTCTTTGACACTTTCCTAAACTCAACAACTTTCAAATTTTGATATCTTAGCTAATTTTAATTCTATAACTATATAGGATTAAGTTTAGGTTTCATAAATTTGAGCCAATCAATTTCATTTTTTAAATTTTTTATTTTATTTTTTTGCTGTTTTGATTCTTCAGAAAACTTGTTGTTATTACATTTTATTAGATCTAATTGTTTTATAAATTTAGCATTTTCTCTTTCTAATGTTTTGACCTATGCATGTAATTCTTTATTTTTTAAATAAATCAGTTGATTAATAAAGATAAATTTTAATAATTTGACAATAATTTAATTCTAATCTTTTTCAATATTCCTTCTTGTTTGAGTTTCAGATAACAATTCAACTTTCGGCATTAATATTTGTACAACTTCAGATACTAATATTTCAGGCAATACAATAGATAGCCTTCTTCTAAGCAATTCAGTAGCCATAGTAGGGATTGAAGATCTGACATCAGATGTTACTGAATAAACTGTTGCCACTTCTGATGCTAATGATGTGAAGGAAGTTTGCAATGGCAGGAAAGATTGTAAAGGTTGCAAAGATGTGAGCAGCTGTTCTCTATAAAAAAACACGTCCAATTAATTTTTTTTGTTCAGACATTTTAGATATCAGAAAGATATATTAAATTAAAGAGATATTTAAATAAAATTATTCATATTGTTTTAATACAATTCAGGGTTATATACAATATTATACTATTATTTGTTATATTATATTATAATTTGGAGTCATATATTATATTATATTATATATTATTCATTATATTACGCTTATATTATATTACAATTCAAAACTATTTAATATATTAATCACAAATTTGTCATTTTATATTACTATTTGCCAATTTTCAAAATATCAAGAAAGCATTTAATTTCAGCTTTACTTAATGAAAGTTTAAGAAAAAATCCAAAAAAAAGTAAAAATTACTTGCAACTGTAGTAAATGCAATAGATCACTTGTTGACCCATGAATAAAATTTTTGTATAGATATCAAAAAACAAAAGGTGAACATTTGACAAATGAAGAATTCACATTTTAGCAAAGAATAAGAAATATTTCATCAAGTTGAATTATGTCATTAAGCAACAATCAACAAAATTTGAGATTAAATGATACAAGTTTTGAAAATTATAAATCTGAAGTTGATAATAATGAAGAAATAGATGATATATTTGAAGATTATTTGACACTAAAATACAAATTTTTACTAAATGCTAACAAATTTTTAGATAGTCATTTTATATGAATTTTATTGTAGATTATGAACTATAGAATTCAATTTAATTTATTAAATAGTGCAACAGATATACTGCTAAAATTTATGAAATTGGTACTAAGTGAAATTAGTAATGAAGAATTTGAACTCTTTTGTAAATCTTTGTATACTATTAATAATAAACTTGAATTATCAGATCAGTTCATTAGTTTTGTGACATGTCAAAGATACTACAAATTATATAAACAGGATGATGTTCTTGATTTTCAAAAAAATAATTAGTTATTGGTTATGAAGTGTGTTTATATTGAATTTTCTAATTTGATAACAAAATAAAAAAATTTTTGCAATTTCATACTATCTATACAATTAGAATTATTAAATGAAAATATAATTAATTGATCCAGTTTAGTTTTTTCATATTCTACTATTTGGTATCAATTGTTGTAAATATATCAAAATTTGAATTTTGAATCTAATCTTCAACATTGGGCAAATTGATTAAGCATTGATAAACTTTTATGCAATATTTATAATATTAATATTTAGAAAATTTTTAAAAATGAAAACTCAGAATTATTTTTTAGCAAAGAGATGGCTGACTTGCATTTGAAATTGGTGCTAAATATCAACTGGTTTCAACCATTTGATAATAAAGCATATAGTATTAGAATTATATATATAACTATTACAAATTTGTTATACAAAATATGGTTTAAACATCAAAATATGTTAATTATTGACATATTGTATTACCAGGTCTTAGTGAACCAAGTTTATACTAAATAAACTATTACCTTTTTCCAATAGTCACCAAATTGATGCAACTATGGCAAGGAATAAAGCTTGATTTAACTGCTGAAAATAAAAAGAAAAAAATAATTCAGGTGGCCTTAATTTTAATTTTATATGATATTCCTGCTATACGAAAAGTGTGTAGACACATTTCGGCACTAGTGTCATATCATTGTTGCAAAAAGAATGACAATTATAAAAATAATCATTATAATTTTGGTGACATGGAAGATATAAATGAATAGTTTATATCAAGAGATTTGATAATATATAAATGAGATTCTATCGAATGGAGATGCTATAGCTCAAATACATCACAAAAATATTTTGTTAGTGAGAATCATGCCAGATGGTTCGAATTCCTTCGCCTATCTTATTTTGATCCAATTTGGCATTTTGTTATCAATTCTATGTACTGTCTTTTCTTAGGTATTGGTAAATGGCTCATTAAACAAATATAGATTAAAGAAGGAATACTATTAAATAATTTATTGGATGAAATATAATCTATAATGAAAGATTTTTAAGTGCCATCAGATATTGGTTGAATTCTGAGAAAAGTAAATAGTGGCAAAGAATTTTCAAACTTTACTATTGATTAGTAGAGAAATTTTTTCATAATATATACAACTATAATTCTATGGAAACATCTTTCAGGTGTGAATTGTCAAATTCTAATGAATTTTGTTAAGATTTGTCAAATCTTAGTATATCAAATTTTAAGATGAAATTCATTAAATGAGACTTACAAAAGATTAGTTGCAATGATTAAACTAATAGAATGAAAATATGAGGAAGAAAAAATTATTTTGAATTTTCATCTTTCATTATATTTATATAAATGTGTATGTAATTATGAACTATTATATGCAAAAAACTCTTTCCACTGATCCTTCTTTTTTCAAAAAATTTTCTTTTTTGATAATTTTCTTGGAAAAAGTGAACAGTCTAAACACTTAATAAAGAAGTACAAAACCTTAGACCAAGCCATCAAACACTTACAACATACTCAACTATATATATCAATCTATCCGGAAACACCAAGGATAGAGGTATAATATACATTGGTTTACTAACTTTTTATTTCTTTGTCTTAAATTTTTTAGGAGAAAGAAAGGAAAGTTGAAAACTGATTCATAGTTAGAAAAAGGGAGCCAATATCAACTTCACATAGCTTACAACTAGGACAAAGCAGATTAACACCTTTCTTGACACTATAAGGAACTCAGAAAGCAATCAAGCACACTCAATAAATCAAGTTGCTCCAGTCACATTAAGGCTTAGAAGGATATCAAAGCTGTCTAAAGACAAGACAGTCTTAATATACATACCCATCAAAACAACATACCTATCCCAAATCTCATTACGCAAACACAAATACATAAAAGCAAGATAAAAAACAAGCACATAGACATATACTTTGTTGTCAAAATAAGTTAATCGACTTTCTATACAAATATGACAACAATTCTCAAATTAGGATAGGATTATCAACATAAACAAACATGTACACATATATTTTGTTGTCAAAATAAGTTGATCGACTTTCCACACAAGTATGACAAGAACTCTCAAATTAGGATAAGATTATTAATGTAAACAAACAATTAATCAAAACAATATAGCAAGATTATCTGAATTACCTAAATAGATACATATAAACAACAACAACTCAAAAGTTTATTCATAATCTAAATTTAGAATACTGATAAATACAAACAAGAAAAAATAACAAAACAATAAAACCTTTTAGAAGAAATAGAAGAACAAAGAATAGGAATAGTAGAATTAAATGAAACAAAACTTACCTCCATCAATAGCAAATGGGTCTTCAAGAATCAATCCTTCTATAAACACTATTTCAGCATAAATGAGGAGACCTCATATAGAACAGAAGTTAGCTTGCTAATAAGAAAAGATCTAGAAAAAAAAATAGCATCAATTGAAAAATAGGAAGGATATATAATAGCAGCCAACTTTTGAACAAAATGAAATAAAACCTATATAGTACAGGTATACCTATCAAATGACAAGAAAAAAAGTCAAAAGTGTCAAAAGAAAGTCAAGAAATTAATTCAAGAAAAACTAGAAAAAAGATTTTATCTAATCATAATAGGAGACTTCAATGCAGCATATAATCCCATAGAAGATAGAACATCAACATCCAAAGCAATGTTTAGACCATTATGGAAACCAGAAATTTCACCTTTTACTTTTCTTGAAAATAGAAACTTTATTGATATTCAGGCAATTTGGAAAGGGAAAAACAAATTACCTATTAGGAAAACACTACAAGTAAAAGTAAAATTGATTATTGGTGAATATAACATAGTATAACACAATTACCAATTATTTTTTTTTGAAAATAAGAATATATCAGACACAATAGGTAGTGATTATATGATATTAACAGTTATACTACAAGATAAGAACCTCTTCTTGAGAAGCAAGATCTATTATCAATCCAACAAGACCATTAAAGTAATAGATATCAAAGAATCTACAGAAGAATAATAGAAGAAGTATCGGGAAAGTGTAGATCACAAATTCAAGACAAAATTGATATCACTACTAGAAAATAAATTAAATAAGGCATCAATAAAACTATGGATAAATCAAATATGTAAATACTTTGAAAACCAAATAACTTCAGTAGCCTTCTTCAAATTGGCAATCAAAAAAATAAGATCAAATCAGGAAAAGAAGTACTGATTAAGATCTGAATTTATTAAATATAGAAGAGTCATTAAACTCAATACACTGTTTAAAAAAGCAAAGCTGATCAAAGCACATGAAAACATACAGACCCTCTATATAGTAATACAAGAATATACTGTAATAAAAAACACTATCTTGAACTTCAAATTGATAACTTATGTCTACAATATAGTATAGAGAACATGCCTTGATCAGAAATTCAAAAAGAAATTCAGGACACAATTGAAACACTCAAAACAATTTGCCAAAATAAAGAAAGTAAGAAAGCAAAAGAAGAGATTAAAAATGCATTAGAATGGAGATGCGACAATCTTAGAGACAATAAATGAAAAATGATCAACTCAATATTAGATAGAGAAAGAGTTAAAATAGTCTTAGATAGAGTAAAGACTGTAAACAACAAACAAGAATATATTATAACAAACAAAGTAGAGATAGAAAAAGAACTTTGAAAATACTATAAAGAAGCCTTTAGAAAACAAAGTGCTAATTTTGACTATCTAACAGAGGACTGGAAAAAGGAGTATAAACCTAAAATAGATATCAATCACATATGATATAAAGGACTTTTAACTTCTATATCTCAAGAAGAACTCTAACAAACTCTACAAACATTACTGAACAATAAAGCTCTTGATAGATCACAAATATATTATGAAATACTCAAGAAACTGAGTATCCAAGACAAAGAATATTTTCGAAGATATTGAACAAGTTCTTGGAACTTGAAATTACTCCTGATAGGTGGAAACAAAGTCACATTTATCCAATCACCAAGCCAAAAACATAAGATTGTGAATTATAAAACACAAGGTCAATTGTTTTTCTGAAAGTTATTCAAAAATGTTTTACAAAAATTTTTATCAACAGACTTAATAATATTTGCAAAATATATAACAATCTAAAGGATTCAAACTTCGCAGGTCTATCTGGAGAAAGTATAGCAGAACCTATTCAAGTATTGAATAATATTTGTGAAGAAGCCAGAGACAATAAAAAAGAACTATGGATACTCTTCCAAGATATAGCCAAAGCATACGATACTATAAGTTTGAATATGCTACAAAAGGCAATGAAAGGAATCAAAATTCCAGCAGGATTTGTTAAAATCATAATGTGTCTTTTTGTAAATAGAGAATTCAAGATACTATATGAAAATGACCTAAAAGAATCAATAGTAGCAGTAGATAATATTGATCAAGGAGAAACTATTTCACCATTACTATAGAGAATATTTTATGACCCTCTATTATACAAAATTCAAAATAATAAAGACAAAGGATACACAATGTCAGTCAAGTGAAACCCAGATTTTGATAACAAGAAAGAACATAAGCTAGAATCCAGATATACCATAATAGCTTTTATGGATAATATGACATGGATAACTAGATCAAAAGAGGATATGAAACAAATATTAAAAACAATACAAATCTTTTACAAAGTCAATGACTCTCAGATCAATAGTAGTAAATCAGTCCTCATTACTATTAACTACCCTAGTCAATATCCTAGGAGTGTCAAAGTAGGAATAAACAAGAAAGATATAAAAAAACTAAATAGAAATGATTGTATCAGATTCCTAGGTATATGGACAGGAAATCAAAAAACTTCAGTAGAAACGATAGAGAAAATTCATAAGGAAATCGATTTGATAACTAGAACAATAAAAAAGAAAAAGGTAACAGATAAATAGGCCCTTTATATTATAAATAGAATCCTAATTCCAAGAATAGAATTTCAAATATAGCATAGTATATTATCATGAAAAACATGCAATGACCTAATAATTAAATTCTGAAAATTATTCAAGATCAAAAGTACATTATGCAAATTGATATCTAATAGCATAGTACACCACCCTAAATTCTATAACCTCAAAAGTATATGGATGTTACAAAGAGAAAGCCAAATTACAGGTCTTTGCAATAGGTTAAATGATAAAGGTTCTGCAGGACTTACAACAATTATCAAGCTTAAATAGGCACAGCTAAAACACTGGGAACTCCAGAACTTGCTCAACTGTAAGAGACTAGATTAAATAGTAGACAAGAGTAACTTCACTATACAAATACTTAAAATTGCAAAGAATCTAGGAATAACTTTTCAGAGCTGGAAATGGGATAAAACTTTCGAATAGAAAAAAGGAAACAACTCAATTCAAGAATATCTATTGAAAGAATAATATAAAAAAGCTATTCCATCTTTGCACAACAACAAACTAATATATCTCGATCAGATTATAGAGAAAAAAATCATGAGGTTAAAAGAGTGAAGGTTGATTCAACTTTTTTAGAGAACAAGTAAAGATCCAATTCCAGATTGACATATCAGACTGTCATACCTATTGACACCAAAAACAATAGAAAAAATCATAGAAAAATGATATGATAACAATATTCTATAGGAACCTGACTATCCAAAACTCAATCTAAATAGAAACAAGAGACAAAAAACCTGGTATATTTTGAATATAAGTTCAACAGTTTAATCTGAGGAAAAGTTTCAAGATCAGCAAAGGAAATGGTACACTTTAACTGTAAAGAACAAGCAGAAATCCAGGAAACAACTTTGTCCTAGTGCAAAGAATGTACAAATAGTATACTCAGTAATGATACTTGTATTATAAATAAAAACAAGGATGAGCTCCATGAGATCACTTTTTTGAATAAATGCAAATTAACAAGAACTGGCAAAGAACTAAAGATTCTAATAAAAAAAGAAATACTGGAGAGTAAAATAGTAGATAAGATCCAGAGTACTACAATATTTCAAGAAAATGAAAATCAAATATCACCGATAATAATCAAAAGATGGGAAACAAGAATTATTGAAGAACATATTCAAGAAGAAATCTACCAAGACCATTTAAAAAAAATTTTATGATTAAACCTTGAAGAACAAGAGAAATTCCAGTTTTACTTGGATGGATTCCTAATAGACCATGAAAAAAAAACAGCCAGAATAGGAATGGTATGGATCCAAATCAAGGGAAAAGGCCAAGAAAGTAGTTTCCAGGCAGGTGTACAAAATTGGCCATCATTTACAAGAGCAGAGCTAGTAGCAATAGTTACAATCCTATTGATAATACCAGTAGAAAACAAAGCTGAAGTCTATACAGATAGTCAAACATGTATATCAAAATGGAACAAGTTAGAAAAAGATGATCCAAAAATGACTCATAGAAGATAGTTGAAAGAGAAAAACTGATCCCTTTGGGCAAGGATTCTAAATATTGTCAAAACAAAAAACATTAAGTTGAAGTTGATTAAAGTCAAAGCGTATATCAATATCAAGAAAAAT
This sequence comes from Acaulospora colombiana, assembly GCA_910592055.1. NCBI lineage: Eukaryota > Fungi > Glomeromycota > Glomeromycetes > Diversisporales > Acaulosporaceae > Acaulospora > Acaulospora colombiana. The sequence goes on from CAJVPT010001289.1 coordinate 9,517, forward strand.
GATTTAGCAGACAAGCTAGCTAAAGAAGCACTAAACCTCCCAACAATCTAGTAGAATGACCTTAAATTCAATAAGATCATTATAGAAGTGAAATGGCAGGATATAATACTAGATAGTCCCATAAGACAATTCATAAAAAAGATAAATAATAAAATAACAACATACTACTGATCATAACAAAATTGAACTAGGGACAAATAGAATCTTCAAATAGAAGATCAGTAGAACTATTCATGGAACATGATATGGGAAAGGTTAAAAAGGAACACACATGAAACACCTCCTTTAAAGGCTCATAGCGGAAAAGTTTTTTGATGAAGTTAATCAATAATGAACTATTGACAATGGCAAAACTAGTGATCAGGAGATCAGACCTATATCATAAAAATGATTGTTTAGCATACAACGAACAGGAGGAAACAATAGAGCATCTTTTGAAATGTCCAAGATACAAAAATACAATAAAGAAAGCCTGGTCAAGAAAAGTAAAGATAATTTATCAAGAATTTAAGAAAAAAAGGCAGAAATGGAAAGATCAAGTTTAAAGAGAAGATAGCAATATCTTGACAGCAGATAGAAAAGAAATAAGTGAAATAGAAATTTGGGCAACAAAACTTATTGAAAGAGTATTCATAAACAGTTAAGACTTAATCAGTTTTCTTTTAGGATTGATTAAAAGGGATTTATTAAGAGAAATAGAAGAACTCGAATGTGAAGAAAAAAAGATAAGAACAGTAGCCAGAAAATGGATACTCTATTCCTAAAAAAAGATGTTGAATTACTTCAGAAAAGAAGTATGGAACAAATGATATGAACTAGTAATAGAATGTGAAAAAACTCGAGGAATTTTTTGAAAAGATAAAATAAGATGACCCATAAAGTCTTATTCAACAAGAAAAACAAGAAAGTCAAAAGAAGAAAGAAAGAAAATGGAAGAAGAATGTCTGGAAAAAGATTTAACAAGAATATTAATGATGGGGGTTAAAAGTGGGATGAAATAATTGGGTTTTAGGCTAGGTTAGAACTTTGGCCAGTGATCTGCAGTAGTGACTGCAGGCAATAATGTTTATAGTAGAAGGATATTTACCCAAATTATAGATGGAGCGACAAATCACTCCCAAAGTTGCACTTAGAGTTTGATAATAAACTAAGATGAGTGAGTTAATTAGTGTTTTAGCTTTAATGACATTGTAAATAGTATAGCCTACACTATGTTTAATAAAGCACATATAACTAACCTGACAGTGGGTTAAAAAAAAAAAAAAAATATGAACCATTGTATGCATTTTGATGCTTTTCATTTGAGAGAATGAATGATATATTAGATAGGTTTTTTTAAATAAATTTAATATTTAGAAGTAGAATGCTAATAATAATAATCCATATAATTAAAAAAAACTTTTCTACTGATCCTCTGACCACATACAAAAAAGATGTTCGCAAGAAGTCTTATACTTCCTTGCTAATAAAGTCTTTATACTTTTATTAAAACAACTTGAAGCTTATCTTTATGCATCTCTTCTATTCTCCCTTACTTGTTTATAAACTCCTTTGAATAAAAACTTGAGCCTCTAGTGGCCTAAAAAGACTCAAGTACACACTTCTTCTACTAAGGGCAAGAAGGTTCTAGGAAGTAAAAGGACGGACAAGTGGAGTGTCACCTCAAAGAGCTAGAAACGACAAGAAATAGAGGTTCTGTTGGTAGGAGAAGGCTTATTTTTCACCTTTTCACATACTGTTTTATATCCTCTTAAAGTGCTTATTAGTTTTCATGATTTTCTTGAGGGATTTTGCCTACCTCAGGTTGATCCTGAATTTTTGATAGCACAACATCACCTGGCATCTGATTGGTTGATACGAAACATGTTAGTAGTTGAATGTAAACATGCTCCTATTGATCACCTCACGTGTTCCGATGACGTTATTGGTGATAGAAAGAAAAATCAAGGATATGAACTTCTCCACTTCTCCAAATAAAGTTTAACTGAAGCAAAGAAATCATGAGACCATTAGGATGGGCACTAAATTCCCTAAGTGGTGAAAAGGTGATTATTCGTTCAAGCCAAGACCTTCAACTTCTTATCATTCCGGTCAGGCAAAATATGTAAAAGAGGTTATTTCCTTATCCTGGTCAAGCTGTAAGACCAAAAAACAGAGAAATATAAAACACTGCTCTTCTCTAGGATTGAGAATGCATTTCCACAGACATTGTGTAATAATATCATAATCGATGAGAATCTTATACTTTACAGACCCTTCCACCATTACAGGGCAAAAAGATTGTTGGGGAATTTGGCTTTTTGGGTAATGGAAGATATATACCAGTAAAATTCTTTTAACTAGGCGTGGCTGCCGGAAGATATTGGGAGTTACACAACAAGACTGAAAAGCCATATAAGAACCTGGGATCCACCATTAGCCATTCTGTTTTGCACGGGTGAATAAAAAATCAAAACCAAAAGAAAGGAAGTGTTGAGCAAGATATTGGATCCGAGTAGGTGATAAGTACCTCAGATAGTCATAAGAAAATAATCAAGAGCATAGATAGATAAGTTCCTCAGATGATCAGGAAGAAGAAGAATATCCCAGAAGGGTTGATTCCTAATAAGAAGAGGTTTCTAGCCAAGGTCCTTTGGAGAACATGAAGCAATTTTAAAATTTCTTTTTCTTTTTTCATTTTCATGTAAGTGCGTTTGCATATTTTTAGATATTCACCTTTCCTTTTATTTTTTCTTTCTGCTTTTATAGTTTCTCGAATTCAGTTCCTTGAAGCATAATAAGTAGTAACAATCTGCTAGCAATAATGGGTAAGTTAGGAGGGTCTTCACCCAAAACTTAGTTTGGAATGAAATATTGTTTCTAAGGTTGCATTTAAAGGCTAAAGCTCTTTTGAGAATTGAAAGCCATTGACAAGTGTGTTAGTATAAGATTTTAGTTTAGCCATGATGCAATTGCCCTATGTATCTCAATCAGTTTTCTTAATTATTAATAAACACATAGTACTGGTCTGATCACGGATATTAAAAAAAAAAAAAAAAAAAAGTAAAATGCTAATGAATTTTTAATCTAAGTTCATTACCTAATAGTCACTAAAATATTGAACCCAAATTAATATGAGATTAATGAACGATCATTGAATTATTAATCTAATTATATCCTATTCTAATAACTAGAGGCTTGAAATTTTAAATAATCGATCAAATATTGGCTCAATTTTTGAACTAGATTAGTTTTTGGTTAATGAATTATATTGATTTTTAAACAATATATATAATATTCTTTTGTATCTGAAAAAATCAAATTTAGAGGTATCTATCGAAATATTAAATCTATTAATCGAATACTATAAGACATCTTATGAAACCATGGATTTTCAGAGACTATTTACAAAAGATAATGAAAATCCAATAATTATTTAGAATAGAGTAGATCAATATAGTAGATATCAAATTAAGAGTGAAATATTCAATTCTATTATATTCTCATGAAATATTAAGGGTTCATTTATATTAACTAAATTCATGAATCATGATGGAAATATTGATTTATATCTGGGACAAGTTCAATTTTTTTTTACACATTTGATAAACTTTTTGAATAATATTATTAAACATTGATTGACCTTTATTTAGTGATACAAACTGGTTAATTTAATAGAAAATAGATTTTATTTTGAATCTGAAAATGCATAAATTTTAAATTATGAAATACATAATTTTACTTAGCTAGACATGAATGCATAATTCCTATTTATTTTTTTATTTATTTTTTTTTTTAAAGGCTAGCTCATTCCTGCGCCAGTTCTGAAGCTTTATTAAAGTCAAGATAAGTTCTAGGAACAACCGGGATGAGTAATTATCCATATTGTCTAAGGATTTATAGATCAATAAATAGTACAAGAGGGCATCTATTTATGTCTCACCCAACCAGGATTGAATAACTATGTGACCGTCTAGTGTAAAACTTTTTCTTAATTCTAACTCAGCTAAAAATTTGGGAATTCTTTTATACTTACAATCTAATGAAGTGATTCCACCTATTACCTCGAATGTTCAGAAATGGCACTTCTTAGGACCATAGTCCATCAGACGACTCTGTTGCTATCCCCTTGTGGGGGAGCTAACGTGTCAGGAACTCGTCTAAGATGCCCAGCATCACTAATATTGAGGGTCTCTTATACAGAATCCTATTGGCTCTGTTAGCACTTTAAATTTTTTTGGGGGACTTGTTGTATTTCTTGTGCTGTCAAGTTACTTGATTGAAGTATCAATCTTGTATAAAGAACATGCAATCCCTTGATTGATTGTCTTGAAAATCAGAACCTGTTCTGCTTGTTATGGGCCTGTTATGGACAGCTCTATGGGTGATCGGGTCCTTCTTTTTCCCCATTTGAGGAGCAATCCTGTTTGTGTTTCTAGAATCTTGTACCACCTATTTTGGCCATATTCATGGAACCTTGTGTATGTCTTATTCTGTTATGGCTATGATAAGTGGATAGGGTCCTTCTTCACTTTTTTTCTGTTCAGTACCTAAGATTGGTTTATATTTTTGGAGACCTCGTGTTACTCATGCTAGCCTTCCATAGAACTTTGTGTTGATTTGTCGTTCTTACTGTAGGCATGATGAGCGTATGGGTTCTCCTTATTGCCTTGTGAAGCACATGATCATTATCATAGGGAGATAAAATCTTTGTACTACCTTGTAACTGTAATCCCTATTTATAATATTTTGACCAATTTATTCTATTTATATATAGAACCTCAAATCGGTAAGACTCTCACAAATATTTAGTTATAATTTCTTTAAATTATAAATATAATATATAATTAAAATTTGGCAAATATGTAAATTTTAACAAATGTCTAATAATTTTTTGAGAAAAATTTTAACAAAATATATAGTAAAAATAATGTAAATATAGTAGATAATATAAAATTACATAGTAAAAATTGATTGACAATTTATTTATGTCAAATTATATAGTAGAAATTGATTGCCAATTTATTTATACCAAATTATATATCAAATTATATAATAAAAATTGATTGATGATTTATTTATGTCATTAATATGTTGAATTATTTATTTTTTTGATGAATATTATATGAGTAGTATTATGTTAAATAAATATTTTTTGACTAGTAAAAGTTAATTCATATTTGAGATTGATGCTGAATATTGACTAGTTTCAACTATTCGATAATAAAATATATAGTATTGAAATTATATATATGCCTATCGTAAATTTGTCATGTGAAATATGATTTAAACATAAAAATATATTGGTTCTTGATATATTATTAAGTCTTAATAAATTAAATTTATATTAAATAAATTATTAATTTTTTCCAATTATTAATAAATTGATGTAATTATAATAAAAAATAAAGCTTGATTCAATAGTTAAATATAAAGAGAAAAAAATAATTTATATGGCCTTAATTTTAATTTTATATAATATTTCTGTAGCACAAAAAGCATATAAATATATTTTGCACTAGTGTCATGTTATTATTGCAAGAAAAATATTAATTATAAAAATAATCATTGCAATTTTGATAGTATAAAAGATACAAATAAATACTTTATACTAAGAAATTTGCTAATATATAAACAAAATTCTATCAAATAGAGACACTGTAACTCAAATATAGCACAAAAATGTTTTGTTAGTAAGAATTATGCCAGATAATCTGAATTCTTTTATTTATCTTATTTTGATTCAATTCAGTATTTAGTTATTAATCCTATGTATTGTCTTTTCTTAAGTATTAATAAATGATTTATTAAATAAATATGGATCAAAGAAGGGATACTAATAAATAATGCATTGATTAAAATATAATCAATAATAAAAATATTTTAAATGTCATTAGATATTTATTGAATTTTGAGAAAATTAAATAGTTGTGAAGGATTTTTGAACTTTATTACTAATTAATGAAAAAAATTTTTTATAATATATGTAACTATTATTCTATAGAAGCATTTTTCAAATATAAATTATCAAATTTTAGTAAATTTTGTTAAGATTTATTAAATTTTAGTATATCAAATTTTAAAATAAAATTTGTTAAATAAGATCTATATAAGATTAGTTGCAATAATTAAACTAATAGAACAAAAATATAAAAAAGAAAAAATTACTTTAAATTTTTATTTTTTATTACATTTATATTATTGTATGTATTTTGATACTGTGATAAAAATAGCATCTACTACCATTGGATAGTTATTTTTAGTCATTATCTTCATTTTATTTCTATTTTTATCTATTTATTTTTAATTATTTCTTTGATATTCTTGGATATTTTTATTGATACTTGATTAGCGTAGATCACGTTATCAAATGTAGCACGTGACATAATTTACCATAGATCAGGCAGCTCAGAAGGCCCAGGAGGCCCAAGTGGTAAAAGTGGTCCATTTTTACAAGTATATAAGCAGTCACAATTCGCTCAAAAGTAGTATAAGTTTGTAGATGACTTCACTTGACTTTAGAAGTTTAAGAATAACTTCACTTTTCTTTTGAGAGATTGAATATCTTCTTTTGATTTTAGGACTAAAGGAATTGTCCTAGTTTTCTTGATTTATTAATAAACTTGGGTTCTGAGCGAACCATATTTCTTGAAAAACACTGTGTAACACTGTTTAAAGGATTCTTGGTGAATCTTTTCTTGAATATTTCTTTATTATAAACTATTTCTTTAAATTCTTTCTTTGGGAATTGCCAGTCAAATATAAATTTGATCACAATACACTAATCCTAATAGATAAATTATATTTTAGAATCAAAAAAAAAAACCCTAACAAATAAAATCCTAAATATACTATAAATTTAGAAAATCACTTTAACTACAGTGAAATCTATATAGATTGAAAAAACAGATAAAAATGAGGGAAAGATAATTAGAGAAATTGTTTTATAAAATTGATATAATAAATATAAAAACTCTTTCAAATGCATAGGAATCCTATTTTTAATTAGCTGATCAATAGCATTAAGATAGGATTCTTCTTATAGTAGCAAGTGAGGGTCAGATTAGACAAATATAATAGAACTCCTCTATAATACAAAGAGTTAAAAAAACTTGCAATTGACTTAAGCAATATATAAGTAGAAGACAACAAAGAAGCAATACCTCTTGGAAACTACAGTAACAGTAGTCCTATTATAAATAATTTCCATTTCAATATATTAGTATGCTTGTATTAATAACAATTAATAATTAAATAGTTAGTAATAAAGAAAAACAAAGCAATAATAATAACAAGAAAAAAGAAAGTTTTTGATAATCAATATATTATAGTCAATTATATGATTAGAAAGAATCAAAAATCATCAATTTTCAAGTATAAAGACCATCTTTTCAATGATCCAGTACTCAAAAGTTACTATAAGGATCAATAATAATATACTGTATAATAATTCAACTCCAAGAATATTTGATAAATATTAATGATCAAAAGAGCATCAAGGGTTGTATCACAAAATTACAGAAAACTGACTCAAAACCAACTTCAATCAATAAAATTCAATTATTTTACAAGGCATGGAGATCACACTCAGAAAAATTAATAGACAACCATTAAGTACAATTCTATAAGCAATATATTTAAATCTGATTTCAATTATAAAGGCCTTAATTCAAAAAAGACTTAAAGCCTCCAAGAGAACAATTGTAAGACTATAACAGATCACACAAAAGATTGCCTCTTAAGATAATCTGCAAATCTTCACAGATGGATTATTTCAAGTGAAACTGACAGCAATATTAAAACAATTAGTACAGTAGATATAGACAAAAAAATAAACATTGTTACAAATAATCAAAACTCCATAAATGTAATAAGGAAAACAATCAAGCTAGACAAAGTCAGGAATTGCAAGAAAGAGAGCTCAAACAGAAGTCTGGTCAACACAATAGTAGAGATTATAATAGCACAAAGAATCAAGATTAAGTGGATTAAAATAAAAAGCACTCAGGAAACCAAAAAAATAAATTGGTAGATAAATTAGCAACAATTATATTAGTAGACAAACTCAAGAATATTATTAAGATTCAATTCCAATAGTAACATAATAATACTTAAGTAAAACCAATTATTTATGAATTTCTTCTTCAGAACAGTTAGAAGGACTCTTCTCAAAACTAAATAAGCAAGCAAATAAAGAACCTTAAGATGGGATCTATGAATCTATAGTATAATAATAATATTTATAGGTTGCAATCACAAGGTCCAGAGTTCAATAACACATGAGAGCCAAGTGAAAATTAATTATCAGTGACACAAAGATCTCATTTATCCTATAATGATGATCTGGTACCCCAGCATAGCCATAACAAGGAATCAATCACTTATCATGCTGAAAACAAGACAGAAAATCAGTCCAGTGCACAAGCTGAAAATCAAAACAGGATCAAATGAGACAAGACTAAGTGATAAAATATTCTTGATCAATAATGATTTCCTATTTGAGTGGTAAAGTTGGGCAATAAGGTATTCTGGCATATAAAGAAACACAAGACAAGTTCTCTTAAGAGGCAAATATAGGTTGCTAAAAGGACAAGTGATCATAAAAAAAAATAAGACAAGTCCTCTATAGAATATATGCATTAACAGGAGTCATAAAGATCTTGTATAAGAGACCCCCGATACTGGTGATGTTGAGCATCATAAGCAAGTTTTTGACATATTAGTTACCCTATACAGGAATAGCAATAAGTTATCTGGTGGACCATAATTCTAGGAAGTGTTGCTTCAATTACTGAAGATTTAAAAATATGGATAGTATTCCATTAAATTGCTAAGTTTAAACACCTCCAAATCCTCTGCCTTAATTAAGAATTAAGAGAAATCCTATACTAGACAGTTATATAGTTTCTCTATTCTGGTTATGTGAGATATAAATAAATGTCCCTTGTACTATTCGATGATTTATAAATCCTTAGACAGTATGGATAATTACTCATCCTAGTTATTCCTAGAATATATTTTAATAATTAATAATGATTCTGATGCTGGCACAAAAATAAGCTAGCATGTTAAAAAAAAAGAACCTTAAGATGGAGTTAAGAATAATTCACAGGTTAGAAATCTAGAGAGGTAAACTGAAACATGACTATACAAATGCTAACTCTATTTAAAATCATATCACTTCAAACTAATACAAGCCACTATAAAGACAAATCTTTTCAATAAAAGATATGACTAAATGAATATTCCACATTAGCAAATATAAATATACAAAAACTATACCTATACAAAAGTCCAATCTGCATAATCTGTAAAAGACATAAAGAGAAAAACATTCACTCCTTTATTTGTGAATATAATAGGTAAAAACTGATAGAAAAATATATATTCTTTCTTATTAAAAAATTTGTAACTAGGATTAATGGGAAAAAAATAAAGCTATATAGAATAGATAGAAGTGATCTTTCAAATCAACAGTTATAATAGAAGGACCAGGGTATTCAAACAGGATAGTATATATAAATATTATTAGAGAAATTATTATTTACAGGATAAAACAAGTCATAGAAGAAATTATAGATAATGAAAAAGTAGCAAAAGAAGCTATAAAAATAGCTATAGCATAGTTTTGTCAAGAAAAGAAAAAAATTTGAAAGCTAAGATATAACTTAATAATAGAATAAAAGAAGTCTTAGGGAATCTCTAAAAAGATGAAATGAGAATTAACAAGAAATTAAAAAGTTCATACAAATAAAAAATCATAAGATAGTGGAATCCGATAGGACACTCATTAATATTTGTATATAAAAATAACTAACCATAATATAAGAAATATTCTATGAAATAATATTTTCCCAATTCAATTTTTTCTAAAAGTATCAGTATTAATGGAATTATGATATACTAACATTCATCCTTGGGTGAATTACAGCAAGTTATGGATTTCATTAAGATATTGAGCTAGTAATTATTTTTTGATTATAAATATATTTTTTCATAATTAAATTTGCATATAAATGAAGGTATTAATGATTAAATAAAAACTATATGATATGACTTTACCAGCTTTAAAAAAAAAAAACTAAAATATTTTATAATTTTAGTTTTTTATAATTTAACAAATTTTTAATTTAAATATTTCAATTTTTATTATAAAATAAAATTTTTTTTTATTTTTTTTTTAATCTGACAAAGTCCTGCCATTGAGTTTTTATTTATTCATTAATATAGGCTTATGTATACAAATTTAATTGTGAGTCTATATATTTATGAAAGGAAAAAAACACTATAACTCAGTATACTTACTAAAAATCCTGTGACTTGCTGCAGTCCACCTTAGTGGGTACTAGTGTATCAAGACTTCACTAGTACTAATATTGATAGAAAAGAAGAAAAAAGGAAAATAACTATTTCTTAAAGTTTTTCTCTTATGATGTTTGTTAGTTCTATGTATAGTTTCCTGAACCTATCCTTTAGATGTTTCTTTAGATTGACTTGAGCCTATTCTGGCTTCAGATTAGCCTCGAAACTTTTAATAGCCTGTGTTGTTGGTGAGTTTAGACTTTGTGATACAGTTCGCTAATTATCTGTATTACCATTGGCTCGCTTCTTTTAGTATTTAAGTTTTTTTATTTATGTTTTTACTTTTTTTCCAGTCTATTGTGATGTCATATCTGAGTTTCCAAGCTTCTCACTTGGCTTGCCAAAACTTGTGTATTGCTCTTAGAATTGCTTCCAGTACTCTAGATTTGTCTTTTATTATAGTCTCTGCTACTTGTATTATACCATATGTTATGACCCCCCTAATAATATCCTTTTATTCGATTTTGTACCATGTTTTAATGTTTTTCTTGCACTTCTGTATTATTTGTGTTCTTTTTTATTTATTTTGAATTGGTTCTATCTATTTGCCCCATGGGCTTAATTTGTAATTTTATTAATCAAAATTGTTATGTTATTACAAATAAGTACATATATATATATATTATAGTAAATCATATCTATATAGCTATATATATATTTAAACTAATGCTATGTACAACTACTATTAGCCCAATCGCAAACTGAAAGCCCATGTGATTTCATCTTAATTATTCCTAAAAAAATTTTTTCCTTAAAGTATTATAGTTATTAGGCCATTGAATTCAGTATCTTAGATCCCAGTTTTTGATTCTTTGAAGTGATTCGCGAATTTCTCCTTCCACCAAGGTCTCCTGATAGTCAAGTCTATCAAAGGCAGCACAGCCACATGTATAAGAACTGGGACTGGCTTATTATGGAAGAGTCTTTTTCTTGTACATGAGTTTTGTATTAAGCCATTTGTGTCTCCGGATGAGTTGTGTTCTTGTTTTGATCCTGAGAAGCATGCTACCAGTTTGTGGATCTACTCTTCTTGCTACAATTTCTAGTAATACAGTTGTGTCAGTAATAATCTTATCCAATTCAAATCATAATTTGATCACAATTTAAATATAGACTGAATACTATATTTAGAAATATCAGTTAGTTTACGGTTATGCCAATAGATGGATTAAATTCCTTATATCAGTCTTATATTTGAGAGGAATTAAATCCAGATCTTGTGATCTAACCTATGGAGTGCTAACCACTGCACTATGGATCCATAGATCATTTATTATAAAATAAATATAATTTTTTATATTACTAAAATAAATAATATTATTTTATAGTATTATTTAACTTAAAATATATTTTTCTTTTTGATGATTCTTTAATAATATACAAAAAAGAAATTTTTAATAAGTATTTTATACTTTTTATTTAAAAGTCTATTTATTGCTTTTCTTAAATCAAATTGAAAGTATCTTCAAAGTATTATATATTTTTCTATAACTAACTGTTAATAAAGAAAAAAGTTAAGAATACTTTTTTTATCAATAACAAGAAAGTTTCGAAAGAAAGAAAAACTAATATACTACTGTTTTATGTTATAAAAATATTATAAAGTTTTTGTATAGAAAATCTATGGGTCGATAGTGCAGTGATTAGCATTCCATAGATTAGATCACAAGATCCAAGCTCAATTCTACCCAAATACAAGACTGATACAAGGAATAGAATCTATCTATTGGTGTAATTATAAACTAACTGATGTTTCTAAATATAGTATCTGATCTATATCTAGATTATGATCAGGTTGTGATCTGAATTTAATAGGATTGTTACTAATATAACTGTGTTACCAGAAATGGTAGCAAAAAGATTAGATCCCCAAATCGGTAGCATGCCTCTCAGAATCAAAACAAGAACACAACTTATTCAGAAATACAAATGGCTTAATACAAAACTCATGTACAAGAATTGGACTCTTCTATAATAAGCCAGTCCTGGTCCTCATAAATGTGGCTGTGTCAGCTTTCACAGACTTGACTATCAGGAGGCCTTAGTAAAAGGAGAAATTCGTGGATCACTCTGAAGGATCAAAAACTAGGATCCAGAATACTAAATTCAATGGCCTGATAACTAAAATACTTTTAAAAAAAAATTATTCTAGGAATAATTAAGATAGAATCACGTAGAAATCCAGTTTTGGTATTGGGCTAGTAGTGGTGATACATAACATTATTTTAAATATATATATAGCTATTTATATAGATAAGATTTACTATAATATATATGGTAGCTTACAAAAGTTTGGGATCATCTAATAGTATTTTTATAGTTTTTTAATTTAATCATTTTTTTATTTCCCCTT
>CAJVPT010001290.1:0-22205 GCA_910592055.1 Acaulospora colombiana
AGTCATATATACAATCACAACTCATGACAAGGAAGACTCATTCATGCTGATTTAACCTTTCCAAAGAAACAAAAACTCAGAATTATAGGAATATACTTCCATGCAGACCACAGTAACAAGAGATGACTTGAAACCTTAAACAAACTAAGCTAATGGATCCAAAAAGCAATACAAAAGAACTGGCATCTCTTAGTGCTAGGGGATCTCAATGGCATATCAAATTCAGCATATAACAAAACCGGAGCTGGAAACCGTAGCATATCAAATAGATCCTTTGGTCCTCAAATAGAGATACTCACTGACCATGGATTAGAAGACACCTATAGATATCACAACTCTATAAAGAGAGAATACATATGGAACCGCAACAATAGCAGCAGTAGAATCGACCAAATTTGGATAAATACCCTTCCATCCTGGCATAGTAGAAAAGCATTTATCAGAGAAGCCCTAGACTCTCTAATTCTTAGTAATCACAGACTAGCAATCACGGAACTAGAAGTATAGCAATGCAACTCATATCAAAGCAATACTCATTACAAGCCCAACCACAGATACAACTGGCAACTAGCAAATAGTGAACAGTGGAAAAAGTTTAGTAGAGAAATAGAGGAAGCACTCAGTAAACAAGGCAACAAACCAGTAACAATCGATAAGCAGTGGAATACCATATACAATTACATTCTCAAGATTGCCAAACTACACATTCCTAAAAGAATGCAAGAAGAAGAGTAGCAAACAAAAGACTCTTTAATAATACTGCAGTCCTTTCGAAATAAGCTAAAAACTATACATAGAGCCAACAAACCCTTACTCAAAACACCCAACTTTCCTCAAGAAACAGACATAGAAGTCCAACAACAGTTATTCAGCATACAAAAAGAACACTCCAATGACTTTATCCCACAATGGATTACTTATCTACAGAAAATAATACAACACACAAAGTCATCGCCCGGGCCATAACCCATAAAAAACAAAACCAAACAATTAAACAGAGAATAGCAACTAGACAACTGTTCCTGGCAACCAACAAAAGGGCAATAATAAATAGTATCATGGACAGACCGCACAGGTCTATCATACTAGTCAAACAAATTGTTGAGGAAAAGAAAATCAATATAATAACAAAACCAGAAGAAATCAAACACAGGGTTAGGAAACACTTTCAACAATGGATGCCTGCTAGAAACATTAAACAACTAATAGAATACACAGCATGGGAACAAGAATACTTATCCAAAAACTCTATCAACCCTAAATGGTACTGCTCAACTACCATAGAAATATCAAAAAAAGAACTAAAAAAAGCAATCAGAGATAGAAGCAGCAAATTAGCACCAGGAAGAAATCAAATTCCATACCTAGCCTTCAAAAAACTGGATGATAAGGTCTTAGAAGAAATAAGAAATATTTTCAATCGCATTATTAGGGAAGGTATAACCCCTACAGAATGGAGCAAAGGTAGCATTTACCCCATACCCAAACTCAAAGACTGCAAAACAACTTGGACATCATAAGACCCATCATCCTTTTAGATGTTGAAAGGAAAATTTTCATCAAAATCATTACTGACAGAATAGCCCAGTGTCTAAAAGAATACACAATCCTATCTGAACTAAACTGGGCAGCCCTCTCAGGAAACAGCACACAAGAACCCATCCACATTATCAACAACATTATTGAACATTCTAAATAAACCAAAAACAGGCCTGGATTCTCAGTCAAGATATATCAAAAGCCTTCGACTCAGTAAACCTAAAAATGCTTATCAAAGCCCTCAAATGAATCAAGATCCCAACTCCAATAATAAACATACTCCTAAATATTCTCAACCAAAGACAAAATATCATCCTGACATGTTATGGACCTCCAGAGAAATATGAGATCAAAGATGGTATTGACCAGGATGACACAATCTCTTCCCTCTTATAGCACATCTTCTATAACCCCTAATCTTCCACATTGCTAAACACTTTTCTGGCTATACTATCACCACCAAAAACTGTAGAGAAATCAAAGAAGGATGGCTACAAAAAAAGGTATGCACAGTTGTCAGTGCATATATGGATGACACCACCTGAATCACTGACAATAGAAAGGAAATGCAATAAATCATAAAAAAAGCTGAGGAATTCTACCATCTAAATGACATAAAAATAAATCCTCAGAAATCCTACCTACTCATCATAAATGGACAAGATAGTAATTTCAAGCAAGGCATAACAATAGAAGACCACACAATATATAGTTACCTCCTAGAAACACCGGTTAGGATCCTAGAAGTATAGTATGACAGTTCAGGTAGAAAAAACTATCAAAAAACCCTAATTCAACAGAAATTCAGAAAAACAAAATCCCTGATAGGAATGAAAAATCTGACCAACAAACAGATGCAATATATAATCAACTATGTACTAATTCCTAGTACAGAATACTTATGCAATAACATAATGCTCTCTGAAAAAGTATGCAACCTACTAATAAGTAGTATTACATCTACATTCAAACACAATCTTGGTCTATCCAGAACAGCCCACAACAACATACTCTTCAACAAATATGAATATAACATTATACATCTTTAGAACAGACAACTTCTCTTACACTCCACTAATTGGTGCAATAGAATCCACAAGTTGAACAAGACAGGTGATATAGCAAGAGCCAGACTACAATCCATCCAGAACAACTTTTGATCAACACAATCTATCCTAAACAAATTAGAATGCTCACTAATGAATCTAGAAAAGAATCTCACACATGACATAACCTGGCTTATGAGAAGACATGGTTTTACCTTCTTACTCATCCAAATATAGATAGCCTGATACTCATAAAAGAAGTAGATACACCAATAGAAAAAATTATGAGCAAACAATTCTACTCAAAACATTGACAAGCACTAAAAAAACACAATTTTATGTTCACTGGCCAAATACTAAACAGAAGTAAAACCAAGCCCCTGGACTGGTGCCAAATCATCAGGATGGAAAAAAAAGCAGTACTAGGCCCAACCCCAACTGGTTCAACACTATTAACAGAAAGTTAAAAAAACTAATTGAAAGGAAGAAAATCTTCATCCCCCTGTACACCTCATCAAACACATTCAAACAAGGAGTCTCAACATCTGAAACCTCAACTACTAGACCATATTGGATCTGCACCACCAAGAAAGGCAAGGCGGTCATTGGGAAAAAATTGACCAAAATACAACGCAATATAGACATTACACTCAGAAACCAGGAAGCTTCCCTCTTGAGGCATATCTGGGCTGCAACATCAATACATTAGATGACAATACTGGCAAATACAGTTTTACTGCCACAAAACAACGATCAATTACCATACCAGTACAAAAAAGTAAAATATCAACTAACAAAATCAATACTGCAAATAGAGAACTCCGATAGAGAAACAGAGTATCTCCCAACTCCCTGAACACCACTCTCTTGGAATATACAATACAAGACAACACAAACTCACAAGAAGTCGAAACTGAAATCACAATTCCAACAAGAAAGCAAAGAAGTCTAGAAAAACTAACCAACATAATAAAAGGCTCTACAGACTTTCGTACAGCCTTAAAAACAAGCAAAAAGAAACTAAACAACTATGTAATATTTGACATTTATACAGATGGCTCTCTAATCAAATTCAGAGACAAAAACTACATGGGACTGGGATGGATTATTATTACTCCAGATCTGGAAACGCACACCTTCTAGGGACAGATAACCAGATACACCTCTTCAATCAGAGCAGAAATAGCAGTTATTCTAACAGCCCTCAACACTTTCTCTGAATACAGCACCACAAATGTATTCACTGATAGCCAAGCAGTAATCAATGGAATCCTGAAAACACTAAGAAAAAGTACTGAAAAAATCATAAAAAAACAAAAAAACTATAACATACTGTTACAGATTTCAGAATGGTGCAAAATACAAAATATAAAACTATCGCTCTTCAAAGTGAAAGGCCACTCAGGAATCGAACACAATAAAACAGCAGATAAACTAGCCCAAATCCACCCCTAGAAGGGCATGCTACCAAAAAAACATGAAATTGAGATAGCAGAAATGCATAACCAATATACCGGAATAGCCTCCAATGGGACAACATCCCTACCGAGGTTCCAGTAAAAATAATTACAAAGAAGCTAACAAACACTATACACTTGGCAAAATGGAGATTACTAAATAGGACAAGATACAATTTTAGTAACAGAATTATTAAAGAGACAGACTGGGCCACAACTAAAACATACTTGTAACCAATCAAGATGAGCAATCACCACACAACCTGGGAGGACCAAAAGTTAAGAAAATTCTGCCTTAGCCTATGGAATGAGGAGCTACTAACCAAAAGCAAACTATATGCAAGAGCTCCATCATTATACCAAAACAAGGAGTGTTTGGCAAGCAAAGAACCTGAAATCAACACATATCCCTTCATGTGCCTATACAATAGACAAAATACTGAGACATTTATAATCAATATGATAGTTGAATATATAGAAACACATACAGACAACGATAAAAGCTCAAAGTTCACAGATCAGATACGAAACAAAACCAACCTAAAATACAAGGAATACTTAACAGCAAGTATCAAAGGCATATTCTTCAAAGAATTAACTTGCGAAATCAAAAAAACAATCCTAGACAAACTGACCAGAAAAAGCTATATATCCCTAATATACACAAAAATTGTCAAACATCTTTATCAAATATGGACAAAAAGATGTGAAGCATTCAAAGAATGGAAAGTATGGAATGGCATTACAAAACAAAAAGAAAAGAAGTTCAAATATAAACCCAAAGAAGAAGATCCAATCTTTACACAAAGAGAATAATTTATAAAAGACCAGTTCGTACATCTGATCAACAAATTTATAATACAATGGATAACAGATTCTATAGACAACTTTTATATCTTAGAAATTTATTTTAGCACTAGCCTAGCCTTGGCAGGTTAGCTCCCACTAAAGGGGTGGCAACAAACTGCAAGGTGAGTTTCTCCTAAGAGAGATTATCTCTATTGAGTTTTGTTTGGTAGTAGACTGGTAGTATATCCTAGAAATATTCTTTGTAATAATACTGCATAAATACAAATAAAACAAGGCTGAGCCAGCATTCAAAAAAAAAAAATGATAATAATAATAATTATGAATTATACTGTTTGATAATTCTATTAATTTTATTATTATCATACTTATTTCAGGTGAAAATAGCTCTAATAGTTTCTGTATTGATATAAATCATCCATTCCTCCTCGAGATTAATATATTCCTTATAAGGAGTAATACATATCTTGATTTATTATTATGTTCATAAATAATTATAAATATAAATGTTTATTATATGTCCATATTTATTGAGAACAGATTTGATTTCTTGATGTGAGTGGTTTCAGTTAATATCTATAAGTGTAACCACTAGTGAGATTTTTTCTTTATTTTTTGTTTACTGAAAAAATTTTTTATTTGATAGTTAAATAGAGTTTACCCATTTCTCTATATCTATAGATATAATAGTAAAGTTTTTTTCTTCTTTTTTGTTAATCTTTTCAAAACATTGTAATACATCTTCCTTCTCTTTGCAACAGAATATTGTCTATGTATTGCTATTAATAAATTCTTTTTTGAAAGATTGAAAATCTTTTGGCAAGCCTAATGTATTTTGCAAATATATTATTTGTTCTGTTTCAGTTTCTCCTGAAAGCCTAGAAGTAAACACACCCATTTTATATTCACCATTTACCTTAATATAAAAAGGATTAATACTAGATGCTTTTGATCTATTTCTTGTCTTATATATATGTTGCTCAACTATATTGTCTCTTTTAATCTTTTTATTGATAACTTCCATTTCAATTATGTCTTCAAGCTCCTTATCTCCCATTTCAATTTTAGTAATATTTGGGATTTCAATTGTTGTGATTGTTTAAACTTCCATGGTGATTGCCTTATCTAGTGAGCTATATATAAGAAGATTGTTTTCAGGTATTGTCTAACTTGATATAATATTTTGCAAAGAGTATTGTGCTTGCTTAGCTTGTTCTATTATGTTTAAGTATTTATTCTCTAAAAATGAAACTAAAAGATCTTTTTTTTCTTGTTTTTTGATTCATAGATAGAGAATGTATTGCTTGAGAATGTTGACTTTGATAAAGGTGATATAATCGATATTCAGGATTCTAGTAATGATACTGTCTATGATCGAGTATTGGGTTGAATCTAAGATAGAGTTCATAATGACTTCTTGAGTTGAAGTAATATTAAGAAGGGTTTGTGTTACCCATAGTTTCTGTTGTTAATTATATTTGTTTGGTAATTGAGTTAAGATCTCTATAATGTATGCTTCTCTTTTATTAGCGACCTGTAAAAGTTTGTGTTTTCTTATAGACATGTTGATCATATGATAGGGAATAAGTTGACTGCATTTGATATTGTTGTATTTTACTAATTATTGTTGTTATATTTTCTTAGACATACTGTATATTATAGATTTGTTTATTCCTTATTATTATTTTGATAATATGAAAAAACCTTGTTGTTTGTTATAATATATTGATTTCATATATGTTGTAATAGTATTGTTAATATTATTAATCAGTTAATAGTAAATACGTGGGGTTATGGGATTGTTAATAATTAATTTGTATAAACACATAGAAAGTATATCAATGTTGTTTGTTTGATATGTCTTTTGAGCTTATTGTAAAAAGTATATATATCTGTATTTATATAATGTAATATTATTGAAATGCTATTGTTGTGATGTGTATACTTCTTTATTATATAGTCAATGAAGATTGGATATTCCTATAGGTTTTAGGAGTATTTGGACTTGGACTAATTTATCAGTTTGAGTTATTTCTTGTAAAGCTTCTTTTGATATCTAGAAAGGTATTAACCTGTACTAATATGGCTAAGAGCTTTGTGAGGTTGATGTTGAACTTCCAAGAATTTACTGTAATTCAGTCTTTCTTGTTGTTTTCTCTTTCTAAAAGAAAAAATTTATGCGGTAAAAGTTAGTAATTTTGTAAAACTTATCTTTTTTGCACTTTATAAAGAGTTCTTAAACTTGTTTTATAAATTGTTTAGTTGTAAATGTGGTTTCTCTTGTTTTTTTTTGGCTGGTTTCTCTTTTTCTCAAAAAATTACCAAAAAAAAAAATTTTTCTGAAAAATTGGTGATTAGCGAAAATAGTTTTTTTTTTATATTTAATTGTAATTCTTTTAAATAATAAATATAATATATAATTAAAAAATCAACAATTATATAAATTTTAACAAAATTAAAATTATGGCAGATATTAAAGTAAAAATAACAATTTTTCGAAAAATTTATAAAATATATAATAAAAATAGTATGAATTATATGAAAATAATATTGAATTATATAGTAGAGATTGATTGATAATTTAAATTATATAGTAGAAATTGATTGATAATTTATTTATATTATTAATTAATAAATTATTTATTTTTTTAATAAATATTTTTCAAGTGATATTATATTGAATAAATATTTTTCAAAGGGATCCAATATCAACTATTTAAACTTTTAATTAGATTAGTACAAATTTATATTTTTGTAAATATTAGAAAAAACTCTATAATAAAATAATTTCAACTAATAAATCAATCAAAACCTAAAAAGTTGTAAGACTTAAAAAATATTAGAAATTCAAGAATAATAACTAAAAAACAAAGACAAAATACAATTATAAAATATAAATAATTAATATATAGTATAAATACAAGTATATTATAATAAAAAACTTAATTTATATAGCAACTTATATAATATATTTCTTAGTATAAACAAGTTTCTTATATATTTTAAGTTTATTAATAGACAATATTTCAAATAATAGATCTATTTCACAAAAAATCTATAAATATCAAATTGAAATAAACAATAAATAAATAAATAACTATTAAATAACTAGTTAATATATATTTACTCCTTATTATTTATAAACACAACAATAATAGACTGGCGACCAACACTTTCTGATGATTTTTTGATCACACACAAAAAAGATATACAAAAAAAGCTCTTCTTGCTTTTCTGTTAACAATAAGCTTATCACTCTCCTTAAACCACCTTGAGAAGTCTCTCAGGAGTCACTTTTCTCCCTCCCCTCTTGTCTACACTCTCTTCAAACAAAAATGTGACTACTAGGGACCTAAATAGTCATAAACATATCTTTCCTACCCATGGCAAGAAAGTTCTGAAAGAAAGAAGAACTGATGCTCTACTACCTCTCCTCTCATAAAGAAACATCACAGAGTTTGTTTGATTGATATAGAGAGCTATCGCGAATGCACTATACTCACTCTCTTTATTACTATTTTGGTTCTAATAGTGCTCTTTCTTGATCATTTCTGGGGAATTTTGCCTACCTCAGTTTGACCCTGAGTTCTAAGTAGCACAAAGTTTCTTATAATTTGATTGGTCCAGTAGAATCACGTCAGTACAAGAATGTAAACAAGCTTTCATTGGTCACTCTATGTGTCTGAATGCATTTTCTCAGCCCCATAAGAACCTGGGGTCCACCATAAGTCACATGGGTTTGGCGTGGATGGATATAGGACACTGTTCCCTATTACGTCTTTGACTCTCATCAGGCAAGAGGAAGAAATATACAGCTGTAAGACCAGTTGGCTCAACTCTTAGAACATAGAGGCCTAGCAAATGTCTCTCGACTTTATTGTTTCAGGGTAAAAAGGGCTCACAGCAAAATAGAATGTACTGCATTGAATTGACCTACACAGTTATATATATGCCACTATCCCCAACCCTTTCTCCCATAGAGATAGAATCCCTTCTATCTTGAAAGATGAAAATCACCCAACCATACCAAGAGAAGTTTCCTTCTACAATCTACCCACCAAATTGATTGTACAGATGACCATCCTAAAGAATCCCCCCTTCCTATTCAGCAAGAGTAGTTTGCTCCCATATATAGTTGGAACCTGGCTAGAGAGTAATTTTACCAAAGGGATATGGAAGAGTTTCCCACAGTATTGAGGCAATCTTAGGTAAAGTTAAATTGAGTGGCACTGGTACTTGACTTGGGAGTTAACAACACCATCTGAAATGACCAACAAGCTAGCACATGGATATTGCTGGGAGTTATTGCAAGATAATACAGAGTACCACACCAACACTACCACTTCAAGTGCATTAATGACAAGCACATTCAATAGAAATATTGGATAGTGTGGACTTAAGCAAAAGTTTCTTCCCCCTGTATAAGTTGCACAGTAACTTTTCTATCGGCTCAAGTTTCTTTTTGAACTCACGAATAGTGGTGATAGTATCTGAAAACTAAGGAACACATAATATTGTTCACACATCTTCTCTCCACACTGCTAATTTAGATCTTCGAACATATTCTCATTACTATTAACTATTTTTAGAGGATTTTTTCATAGTTAATTAGTTTATTGGAACCCACTTTATACAAATGACCATAGATTTAGATACATCCCTCATCCTTTGTTTTTTTTTTACCTTTTCTGAAGGATGAAACACCAGTGACACTTTGAGTTTGCTGGCCTCTTGAAATGTATCTGGTAGACAGCAGGGATCCTTATCAATGTATTTTGTTGTCAAATGATAGATAGGTCTAAATTTTATCTGGAGTATAGTCTCTCCGAATGAATGTATTTGTCTATTAAACTTCAATAAAATGATCTATCCTGTTTATTAAAAAAAAAAAAAAAAAAAAAAAAAAAAAACAATAATAGATAAATGAATAACTTAGAAAATAAACAATAAATTATATAAACAAGAATTAATCTGTATAATAACAAATATGTAACCTAATAACATATTCAATAACATAATAAATATAAATAAAGTTTAATATACTATATATTACAAATAATAAATAAAAAAGAGAAGAATATAGTAAACACATTAATCAATTTTTCATAAAATATGATAAATACTTTAATTTATGGACTTTTCAATAACTATTACAATAGAAAGATATTAAATTTAATAGAAAAATAACTTTTTTACTAAAAACATATATTATTTTAAATAGTAGTTTAGTCAAGATACTTGCAATTAATGAAATAATTTTTTATAAGAAATAAATTTTAGTTCAATATATTATATATTTTTGATAAAAAAAAAAAAAGATTTTTTACAATCTTATATAGAAGATAAATTCTTGAAAATCATTAAGAACTCAGAAGATTTATACAAATCAAAGTAATAATCAATGAAAATTATTAAGCAATCAGATATTAAATCTATAGTAGAAATAAAATTTTAATAATATATATTCAAGAAGTAGAAATATAAAATTACAAAAGTTATAAGAAAAAATAAAAAATTATTATATTAATAAATATAGCTCTTATGCTACTAAAAATAAAGACTTGATTTTATCAATAAATCTTTATTTTATAAAAAGAAAAGAAACCTATAAATTAAATATAATAATAATTAATATTTTTAAAGAAATAGAAAATAAAAACAAGACATATTTAGGCAATATCTTAAAACTCTTATAAGAAGAAAGAAGTTTCTTAAAGAAAAAGTTTATTAATAAAAATAAATAGCTAGTTTTTTAAATATAAGAAAAAAAACATTTTCAAATATATAGAAAAACAAATTAAAAAGAGGACAATCGTATTATTTAGTATATAACCATTAAGCCACCTATAAATTGCAAAAAATAAAAAAAAACTTAAACAAAAAAGTTTTCTAAAAATCTAAAACTGATAAAAATATTACATTTTTTTTTCTTTTGTCAGGCTAATTATGTATGCTTTATTAAATATTTTGTAAACTTTATATGTCAATATGATACTAAAGTTAAATTTTTAATTAACTTACTTGTTTTGACTATTGTTACTTTAAGTACAAATTTAAGAATAATTTATTACTTTACTAATAACTCAAGTGAAAACTCTTTCAATTATTAGTATTATTGCTTACAAATCATTACTATAAATTACTTTATGAAGTTTTAACAGAGATCAAAACTTTAACTATTTTATTTAATATTCAATTCCTTTCATTAATATTCACTTCAGATTCTTGTTATTCAATTTTTTTTCTTCAGAAATTGATATTAATCTTGTTTTTTAAAACTTTTAGACTTGGTTTTTTTACTTTATTATTTCTATTGATTTCCTATAATTGTTTCTATTAAATCACTTTTTTATATCTTTTATTTTAAATCTTCTTCCAGATATAATTACAAATCTTTTTTATATTTTTATAATTTATTTTCGAGCTTTTTGTTCTATTCTTTTATTGCAACATTTGAAGTCAGCCATTGCAGTAAGCCAGTTACTCCTTATAAGTCTTATAGTATCTCGTAACTATTTTTGAAAACTTCTTTTATAAGTTTAAAAAAAATTTTTTTTTTTTAACTGTAGCAAAGCCATGCTTTATTGATTTAATTGATGTAATAAAATAAGGAAAAATTTCTAACTTCTATATACTTTTCAAATAAAGTAAAACAATAGAATAAGAATTCATCTTGTGACTATTGCTATCTCATTAAAACCAGGAAAACTAGTATAAAAATCACTAGTGCTAATATAAATTTTGATCTCTCAGACAAAGGGAATTGAAAAGAATTGTGTTTGAATCTATATCTACCACAGACCATCTAGTTTATTTTATTATTATATTCAATACCCTACTTTACTATCTCTATTTAAAGAAGAAAAATGAAGATAAGACTATACAAATTTAAACAGAAGTGAAAACTCTGCATTACAAAAAAGGCATCAGAAGGAAGAGGGGAAATAGTTTGATTATAGGTGACTTGGAAACATGATACTATTACCATATTGATACTATAGGCTGGTTACTCTTCAAGAGCTTTATTGGTTCAGAGCACAATGCCTGTTTCTTTATTGTTTTTAGTACCTCTATATCATGAACCTTGTTTACCAATTCTTTACCTTTTTCTTTCATACCTTATCCAGTATAGAATCTTCTATTGATATTCTTCTGAATGATGATAAGTCAAGGGTTTTGAAGGGCTCTAGGATATAAGGAAAGGTAAATGGGCATTGGGATAGTTTTGGGCTCATCATCCAAAAATTTGTTCTTCTTTACTATTGTGATAACTCCAGCATAGAAAAGAGAATCATGATACTTTTAGCATGCACCTTGTTGAACTTGATAAATATCATATTGTTTTTCCCAAAGTACTACTATCTGTAGAGATTGAACCATTGTCTAATGTCCTAATGTAGTATATTTTTAGTCACTTAAGTTATTTGACTATATATTGAGATTGATGATTAGGTATGAATGATTCTAAGATCTTTTTGATTTTCCAATATTCATACTGATAAAGAATAGGCATAGCACTTTTAAAGTATCATCCTCATTCTGTATTTCCTTGAGCCTTGTCTTTATTCTTCTTTCTTGATAAAGGAGAAGGAAGGATATGTTCTTTTCTTTTACTTAGTCAAAAATATAGAAGTTTACAGTGTTCTTATCCACCCATATCACACAATAATGGCTTATGATAGATCTCAGGTTCTTATGGATCTAAATGCATTAAAACATATAAAGTGATCAATGAGAGCTTGTTTATATCTTTTATTAATGTAAAATTTCTGACCAATCACAGTATGAGAAACTTTGTGCTACTTAAAATTCAGGATCAAACTAATATAGGCAAAATTTCACAGAAAAATCCAGAAATAAGTACAATTAGAGCACAACAGGTAACAAAGAGTATGGAAAAGAAGTCTTTTATCATAAACAACACTCTATATTGTTTCTCTATAGTATGAGATAACTATACATTAGATCTTCTTCCTTTTAAAACTTTCTTGCTATTATTAAAAAGGATATTGCTTGACTTTTTAGTCACTAGCAGTCAAGTTTTTGTTTAAAGAAGAGTAATAACAAGAGGAAGAGAGTATAGGAATGACTCTTAAAGTTTTCTTCAAGTTGGTTTAAAGAAGTGGTAAGACTATATTAATAAAGAAGTATAAAAATTCTTGCAAATATCTTTTTTATATATGGTTAGATGATCAGCAGAAAGAGTTCATAAATTGTATATTTGGAAATTAGCTTATCTAGTTTTCTAATCTTCTCTATATTTTTTATAATTAGCTATATATTTTTTTCTTATATTTCCTTTTTTTATTTCTAAAAAAGTTTCTTGAATTCCTTTAGTACTTCTTCTAATTCTTTTATCCATACTTCTTACAATTGCTTTTTATATATTAAACATTCTAATAAGTAATTCACCATTTTTATATCTAGGCTATACTCTATATATTTTATTCATATAAAGATTTGATCTTCTTATTGCTAGTTTTATCAAAGTTGGTAACTTATTGTTTACTAATTTCATGAAAAAGCTTTTTTTGTAAGAGTCTTTAAAGAAAGTATTTCATGTATATTATTCTCTATTTTAATTCTATATAAGGTCCCATATATATTTATACTGATTTTATATTTGTAATTTTATTTTTTCTGGATTCTATTTTATTGTATTTATTGAAAAACTATTGTTTTGTCATTTACTTTTTTGATGAATTGTCTTATTGGAGCCTCTAATATTATACTTTACTATAATAATTTAGATAATATAAGATTTTTTTATTCTATTACAGGAAGTTGAAGGGTTTTTTGATTATAGTATCTACTTCTTTATTATATCTATTACTAGAATAAGTCTTAGCCTTGATTAATTCTAGGTTTAAGTATTTTTTCTTCACAAAATCTAGCATTTGCATCTATAGAAATTAGTTTTTCTCTTTTAATTACCTTTTATATATCTTTTTGAAGTCTTTTTCCTTTAGTTTTTTCTATTTGGAGATATAGTCTTGCTATTTATATAGATCTTGACTTTACTTTTAATAGAAACAACTAGTAATATAATAACTATTGCCATCACTTCTGCCTTATTATAATGGCCAATTTCCTATCTTTACCTGAAATTTGCTGTTTCTTTCTGTTTCTCTTATTTTGATTTATGCTATTCCTATTTTTATTTTTTTACTTCTATAATTAGCTAGTGATTTATTAGAATAGAAAATGATTATTTTATTTGACTTTTGATTTTACTAAAATATTTTTATCAGGTAGAATTAATATATATCTTTTTTTACTTTTTAACTTTCTTTCTATTTTTATCTCTTTATTAACTTGAATCTATTATTGATTTTGCTTTATCTCCTTAAGCATTTCATTTTCCATAATTATTTTGCTCCTTGGAATCTTTAGTATCTGAACTTTTTTGATAGTTTTTCTAGTATTGAGATATCAGACTATATATACTCTATTTCTTTTTCTATTATTATACAATGATTGGTTTTTTAAATATCTTTTAAGTATCTAAAACATTTTATTAGACTTGTTACTTGTTGGTGTTTTTCAACTATTAAACAATTGAAGTATTCTATTTCTATATTATCTATTATACTTTCTTTTATTAGCTTTATAAGATAATTTAATCCTCTTTGTTTTTTATAACAATCTATAACTTCTGTCATTTATTACAATTATGTTTCACTATAAAATATTTTTGTTTTTATTTTGTTCAATCTACTTTTCAAAATCTGATAAGCTGTTTTATTTTATTTTCTTTTATAGTCTTGACTATTAATAGATATTATTCTAAAACTGATTCCTTATTTGTATTTTGTATGAGCTATAATATTCTCTAATTTTATATTTCTTTAGTATCTATATTGATTGGTTAATATATATATATTAAACTATTATTTATTAATGAAGATATAGCTTTTTTGTATTTGTTTAATGTAAGATATTTATTGATTGAACTATTTTTTTTGCTCCCTTCAAATAACTTAACCCATTTTTAGCTCTAAAAAGTTATATTCATATCTCTAGCTAACTTTATTACTAAGAGTATAAAGTTGTTTCTGTTTGACAGATAATATAAAGAGTTATAGGTAAATAATTATCAGGCTTTCAGTATTTGATTTGTACTTGTTTGAGTCTAATAACTGTTATGACTCCTACTGGTCCTTGATCATTAAGTCTATTGCATAATCTTATTATTTAACTTTCTCTTTATAGAATCTAGTTATTTGCTATTTTCTTTAATGTAAAAGAAATTAATACTAGAAAATAATGATCTATTTCTTATCTCATAGGTGAATTGTTTTACGATATTGTCTCCTTTAATCTTTTCTGTAATCTTTTCTATCTCTATTTGATTTTTTAATTCCTTATTATCCATTTATATTTTAGTATTACTAGGAATTATTATTATTATAATTGATTGAACTTTCATATCATTTTCCAGATCTATATTATAAAGATTGTTATTCATTATAAATTGAGCTGTTGATATTTCATGTAAAATTTATTGTGATTATTTTTTTTACTTAATTATATCAAAATATTTGTTTTCTAGATATAGTATTGGAAGATCTTTATCTTTTCTTGTCCTTAGATTCATAAATATAGAATATATTGTTTAAGAATTGTGATTTAATAAAGGTAGTCTAATTGACATTTAGGATTTTGACAATAATACTATCCAAAATTGAATATCTGTTTAGCTCAGAAATAGGATTTTGCATAGTTTCTAGAGTAGAAGCTATATTAAAATAACTTGTGTTATTCAAAGTTTCTTATATTAATTGAATTTTTTTTTTTTTTAAAACTCTTTGCCAGGCTAAATATGTGTGCTTTATTAAACATGTGTATACTTTATATTAAAGATGTATCACTAAAGCTAAGTCTCTACCTAACTCACTTGTCTCTATTTTAAGAATTATTAAAACTTTAAGTGCAACTTCGGGAATGATTTATTGCTCTATTAGCAGTTTAGGTAAAGACCCTTCCAACTGTTAATTTCATTGTCTGCAGATCACTCTTTAAGGTTCTGACAGAGCTTAAAACCCAACCATTTCATTCCATTCTCTACTCTTCTTGTTAAAATTTCTTGGAGGCTTTCATCTTCAAGGTTTCTTTTTTCAGGTAGTGGATTTCTTTTCTTTGGAGATATAGTTTTCTGACCTGATAGACAAGGTCTTTTCATCTTATCTTCTTTACTAATTCCTTGTATTCATTTCTATTTGATTATCTTTTCACATCTC
Organism: Acaulospora colombiana; assembly: GCA_910592055.1. Classification (NCBI taxonomy): domain Eukaryota; kingdom Fungi; phylum Glomeromycota; class Glomeromycetes; order Diversisporales; family Acaulosporaceae; genus Acaulospora; species Acaulospora colombiana. Next base: position 16,090 of record CAJVPT010001290.1, read on the forward strand.
TTGTTCCAAATTTCTTTTCAGATTTAGTTGCAGACTCTTTTTTGCATTTTTAATATCCACTTTCTTGCTATTCTTCCTATATGTTTACCATGATATTTTAGATCTGCTACTTCTAAGATAAGATCAGTTCTTATAAGACCAGTACAGAAACTTAGTATATTCTAACTTGTTCTAGAAGTCTATTCCACTACTTTAATAAACTACTTGTCAAACTCTTCTATTTCTTCATGATCATCAATGCTTAGCCTGGAATTTTTTTCTTTAGCCTCTCTCTTTCTTTCCCACAATAGTTCTTTAAGATTTCTAATGATTCCATTTATTTCTTTGTTCCATGCCTCTTATAGCTGATCTTTATATGTTGAATATTCTAGCAAGTGTTCTATAGTTTTATTTTGTTGGCTACATGCAATATATTTCACTTGCTTATATAGATCCAATTTATTTACAGCCAACTTACTTAAGGTGGGTAGTTCATTATTGGCTAGTTTAATAAAAAAATTTTCTTTGTTGAGATTGTTTAAAAGATGTGTCCCATGTATATTCATTCTTAACCCATTTCCATACTAGGACCCATGTGTGAACTTGATGTTTTGAAATCTGATGACTTCATTTTTTCTCTATTCTGTTTTGTTGTGTTCACTGATAGGCTATTGTTTTATTGTTAATATTTTTGAGAAATTGTCTAATTGGATCATCTAGAGTTGTCCCTTGCCACTTGATTTCAATTATAATTTTGTGCGAAGTGAGATTTTTCTATTCAATTGGTGAAAATTTTGTAGCTTCCTTAGTTAAGACATCTGTTTCTTTATTATATGGATTATTTGAGTGTGCCTTGACTTTTGTGAACTTTAGATTTATATCTTTCTTTTTTACTAGCTCTACTATATATACCCATAGGGATCAATTTTTTTCTTTGAGCCATCTCTTGTATGTCCTTTTTGAGTCTTCTTTTTCTAAAGATTTTCACTTGGAAATATATGCTTGACTATCTATAAAGATCTCCACTTTGCTTTCAATTGGAACTACTAGAAGTATTGTTATAATTGCTACCAATTCTGCTCTTGTAGATGGGAACCAATTGTTTACTCCTATTTGGAACTTGTTTTTCTTTTCTTCTTTTCCTATTTGAATCCAGGCTGCTCCCATCTTCATATCTTCTTTTCTATGATTAGTAAGTGATCTGTCAGAATAGAAGATTAGTTTTTCATTAGATCCAAGATTACGTTAGAGTATATCTATTAGGTAGTCTTAATATGCCCCTTCTCTAATGTGTTCTTTGATAATAATTTCTTTCTAAATTTCAATATTTACGTGATTTACTTTATCATTTTGGATCTTTGAAGGGCTTTGGTTATAAATTATTTCTTTGATATTTTTTTCAAGTACTGACTTGGTGTTGGGGATTTTTAGGTCTCATTTTCTTCTAGTAGACTTTCTTGTATTAAGATATAGTATTACATATATTTCTTCTATTTCTCTTTTAAGAATATAGTCACCATTTAGAGTTGTGCTTTCCAAACATCCCAGACATTTTTGTATGTTGGTTTTCTAATTATTGTTGGAGTTATTATTGATAAAATGCTCTTCTATTACTATATTTCCCTTTTTTTCTCATTTTAATTTCTCCAAATTACTTGATTTCTTTTATTTCCCATTACTATTTACAATTTTTTTCACTTGTCTCGATTAGGATCTATTTTTGAGTATTCTGGTTCCCATTTCATATAATTTTCTCTTCCAGATTCTACGAGCTGCTTTAGTTATTCTTCTGGAAGATTTTTGGCTATAATTTGAAACCATTCTGGTATGGGTCCTTTACTTATATCTTGTAGAAGCTGAAGCATTCACCAGTCTCTTATTTTTGTGATTTCCTAATTGATAAGCTGATCCAGATATATCAACTGATTGTTTCTAAATAATAGTATGGCTTTTTTGTATTGTTCCAGTGCAAGATATTCTCTAATCCAAAAGTTTTTCTTTTTCTATTTAAAGATATCTTACTATTTTCAACTATGAAATGTTATTTCCATATCTTTAACAATTTTGATTACTTGAAGCAGAAAATTTCCTTTATCTATTAGATGGCTTAAGGATTTATAGGTTAATAAATTGAGTAGTTTCCAATTTTTTATCAGTGCTTGTTTGAGTCTGATGATTGTTGTGATTCCTACTAGTCTAAGATCATTTAGTCTATTGCAAAGTCTCGTTACCTGACTTTCTCTTTATAACATCCAAACACTTTTTAAGTTGTGGATCTTTAGATGATGAATTATACTATTGGGCATTGATCTGCATAAACTACTCTTATTCTTGAAAAGTTTTCTATATGCTGTTGTTAAAGTGTTGCATATTTTCAGGACAATATGCTATGTTGCATTCTAAATTTTATCCTAGGTATTAAAACTTTATTCAGTATGTAGAGGGCCTATTTGTCTATCACTTTTTTATGTTTAAGGGCTCTTGTTATAATGTTAACTTCTTTAAGCACTCATTCTTTGAGCTCAATTGCAGTTTTTTGAGTACCCATCCAGATTCCTAAGAATCTAACCTATTCTGTTCTTTTGATCTCTTTAACTACTTCTTCTTCAATACCTGTCTTTACCTCTTCTGGATAGCAATTAGGATTGTTAATAGTGACTAAGACTGATTTATTGCCATTTATTTGAGAATCATTGGCTGTATAAAAGATTCTTGTAGTTTTCAGAATCTTTTTCATGTCCTTCTTAGATCTTGCTATCCATGTTATATCATCTATAAAGGCTATAGCTACATGTCTTGATTTTAACCTTCTTGTTGTTTGTCTTTTAAGATTGGAATTCCATGTAACCGATATTTTGTATCCTCTTTATGTATTATTCTGGATTTTACATAAAAGAGAGTCATAGAAAATTCTTCATAGTAGGGATGAGATGATTCCCTTTGATCAATTCCATCTTCAGTTACTATTGATTCTATAAGATCATTTTCGAATATGACTTGGAATTCTCTATTTTGAAAAAGGCTCAGTATAATATTCTTGAAATCTTTTGGAGCTTTGATTCTTTCCATTGCTTTTACTAGCATGTCTAGACTAATTGTATCATATGCTTTTGCAGTATCTTGAAAAAGTATCCACAATTCTTTTTTGTTCTCTCTAGTATCTTCACAGATATTGTTGAAAATCTGAATTGGTTCTACTGTACTTTCTCTTAGCAGTTCTGCATAATTTGATCCTCTGAGAATATTATTGTTTTTGCAAATATTTTCCATTCTATTAGTGAGTATTTTGGTGAAACATTTTCTTGTAACTTCTAACAGAACAATAGATTTAGTGTTTGAGAGTTTGCAATCCCATGGTTTAGATTTTGCTATTGAATATATATGGCTCTATTTCCAATGTTTGGAGTGACTTTCTATTTTAAAAAGTTATTCAATATTCTTCTCAAGAAGTCTTTTCCTTCTTGGCTTAATCTCTTCAACATTTTATAGTTGATTTGAGATTTTCTTGAAGCTTTGTTGTTAGGAAGTGTTCTCAATGTTTCACCTAACTCTTCTTGTGAGATTGGCTCGAGTAGTTCATTGTATCATAATATTTGAACATATTCTCTTAATTTATATTCTTCTTTCCAATCTTTGGATAAACTGTTATAACTAGCTTTTCTTTTTTTGAAGGTTTCACAATGATACCTTCTTATTTTCTTTTCGATTTCATCTTTTTGAGTTGTAATGTATTCCTTATTCCCTAGCTTGATTTTAACCCTATTTAGCACTATTTTACTTCTAGTTCAGTTGGTTAGAGAGCTGACTATCTATTTTTTATTGTTTCTCAAGTCATCACATCTTTGTTCCAAAGCAGTTTTAATACTATTTCTTATTTTTTTCACTTCCAATCTTTGACAAATAAATTTAAGACATTCTATAGTATCTTGGATATCTTTTTTCAAAGATTTCCATGACATGTTAAAGATATTACTGTATATTGGGTACAATAGTTCTCAATCTAATGATTTGGATTGTGAGTATTATTATATTTTTCTATAGCTAAGCTAAGGGCCTGTAGTTTATCTATTTCTTTTTGATGTTTCTGTTTTATTGTAAAGTCTTTTTAGTTGTAGGGCTTTTCTATAACTGATAAATTCAGTATTGTGCTTATAGTGCTTTTCTTCTATTTGAGATATTTTCTTAGTTGCTAGCTTGTCAAAGGCTGCTTTACATAATAATTTCTTGAAGATATTCTACAGTTTGTTTGCTTAATCCTTCCTTTCATCTAAATTAGGTTTGTCTTGTAGCAATGGTTCTAGTGATATTTTAAATTTATGGTCTACATTTTCACTAAATGCTTGCCATTATAATAGAAATGTATCCTTTATATCGATTCTCCTTTATATACTTGTGAGAGGTTGTGTAGTTTTACTTTTTGTGAAAAGGTCTTTGTCATGTAAAGTTATTATGAGCATGATGTGATCACTGCCCATAACATCTTCCATATATTGGTTATCAAATCAGAGTGGTGAATAGCTTGTTAGACTATAAGAAATCCAAATATAGTTTATTCTACTACTACTTGCTAGATTTCTTCTTGTTGGAGTTTTTTCTTTGCCTTCCCATGCGGCTTGTATATTTATAAAGTTCCATTCATCAAGAAAGTTGAATAGTAAAATTTCAGGTTGCCATGATAATCTGAAGCTTGCTTTTGAAAAGGACTTTCTATCTTCTAATGGGTTATAGATTGCGTTAAAATCTCTTATTACTATCATGTGAAAGCCTTGTCCATGTTTATTTTTAATAAGGCTAGTTATCTTGTTCTGTATCATTTTGCATCTTGGTTTATCTAAAGAAATATGGATCTGTATAATACAAATATTTTTCTTTTCATGAGCATGTTGGTGGCAATAATATATCTTTCTTCTTTCTCTACTGATGCAATCTTTTTTTTTAGATCTCTTCTGATTAAGAGATTGACTCCTGCTCCAAAAGGTGTGTCTTTGTTGATGCTATAGAAGTGTTTATAGTCTTTCTGATTATTGAAAGCCCATTGTATATTAACTTTTATCAATTTTGTTTTGCATAATCCCAGTATGTCTATTTCTTGTTCTAGTATCTCTTCAACTAGGTTTTGCTGCTTTGTTTTTTCTATAATTCCTCTAATATTGTATGTACCCAATCTGATCATCTTTTTACCTACATTGTCTTCTTCTTTGGTTTTTCCTATTAGTCTATGTCTACTATTGTTAAGAAATTTTTTCTATTTTTCTTGTAGAAATGTTGTGATATTTATATTTCCCTTCTCTTTTCTTCTGTAACTATCTTTTAAAGTTTGTTTGTTGCTCATATTTATGTTTTTTGATGAGGAAGTAGTGAACTGTTACTTCTCTTATTACTATCAAGAACTGGTGTGACTTTAGAAGTAATTTGTTCCCTTATTATTGAGTCTTGATCTTCTGAAGCCTATTTGTTCCTCTAGAGTATCTATTCTAGCATGTAGTCTTTTTAGATTGGCTAGAATATTCATTAAAAGATCTTGCATGCTTTCTATTTTGGATCTTCTGTTAACTTCAGAAGATCTATTTCTATAGCTTTATTGATTTCTAATTGATTTTTTATTGCTTTCTATTGCAGGATATTTTTCTCTATTGTTTCTTTTATGCCTTATTCTATTATTGCTTCACTACCTAATCTGCCTCAAATTTTTGAACCTATGATAACTTGCTGAATTAGAAATAGACTCTATTGATTCTGTATCTGATTGTGAGTTAAGTGTTAATTTATTGATTATTTCTATATTTCTGGACCTGAATCTTGTATTTGTATCTTCATCTTTAAGATTCTGTCTTTTTGTTTTGGATGTGTGTTTGATACTCCATGAGAGGCAATGTTTCTATAAGAAAATATGTTGTTTGCATGCCTTGTTTCTTTCTTCTCTTGTTTTAAAGCAAACTACTGTAATGTTATGCTTCTTGAGTATATAGGGATCTTTGGGTATGTAACATGCTTTAGCTTGTGTACCATTCAATGCTTGAGCTATTAGACTGGTGTATGTTTTATCAGTAACTAGGAGTTTTGCTGAGTTGTCATTTTTTTCAATTAATATTTGATTGATTTCATTATTGCTAAGCTCAGACTTGGAAAATATAGCT
>CAJVPT010001291.1:0-22196 GCA_910592055.1 Acaulospora colombiana
TGTTTTTCTTAACACATTCAGCTCTACCTTTTCAGCATACATTGGTAAGCTATTTATACTTTTCTATCTAACAATGGTTATTTACTTTATAATTGGCTATACTAACTCTAAGCTTTGCTTAACTTTCTATACTTTTCAATTACACATAGTTCCCTTATCAGTACCCAAGCCTTATCTATAGTTTCTTATCTTGTAACACTCAATCTTTCATGCCAGACTTTCAGGTTTTTGGATTCTAGACCATTATGCATAAATCGCATCACCCACGTGATCCATAACACTATATATATACATATACAACTTGCTAGTGCAACAGGAAACTAAAAACCTAGCTGTAAGTTAAATTGTCGACAATCCAACTTGCAGTCTCAAATGCCTGCTTAAATGTTCGAGAGCCCTGATTTAGTTCAAGGTTTCCTATTGAAGGCAGTAGCAGCAATGTAGCAGATTTAAGCTTTTCTAGCATTTTATCAACAAAATTTAATATATTAGTCCAGGGTTTCATACTGGAGGCAATATCGAACTTTATTGACAGTAGCTAGTTGCACTTTTAGGAAGGCCAGTCTACAAGTATTAATCCAGGGTTTTTCACTGGAGGCAACTTTAAAGACTTGCCAGGTAAAAGACTCTTAGGTTTTTGTTTCTCCCTTTCGATCGATTTACTCACCATTAGCTTCGATCTGTTTCTGTTTCTTTGATACATGCATCATATTACCTATACCAGTGTTTTAGAAATAAATATAAAAGTTCCAGTAGCAACAAAATACCAGTGCCTTGTACTTACTTGACTATAAATATGGTGGGAACAGGGAATCGATATAAAGATTTGGTCGATAGTTAAGATACCAGGTTAATTGTTGATAAAAGATGCCAGTTAAAGTAATCGAAAAAGGTGCCAGTTTATTTAATCAAAAAAGAAAGAACCAGTATACAGTTGCAGTAAAGCAAAGGAAGTTAATGTAACAGCTGTAAAAACATAAACAGGTGATAAAAATATACTTTCGATTGTAGCTGTGGAGGTAGGCAGCTATATATATTTAAATAAAATCGATCGTTTAACCAATATATAAAGTGTATATATTTTTGCGAACTTGCAAGAACAAGAAAAAAACATTGCAGGTAAAAAAAAATTCCTAGGTAAGATACCTGGCAACAGGGATGGTAAAACAACAAAAGTAAAAGGAGAAAAATAAAAAACATGATTAAAAAAATATTGGATTATCTGAATGAATACAGATCATATAAAAATAAATCTGTTCGGATATGGATTGGATCAAATAAAAACTGATCCAATTAGATTTGGATCAGATTAACCTAAAATCCGATTCGATCTGATCCATTGCAATTTCTACCTGTAATATATGAATCCAAAAAATTATCTCCAACAGAACAGAATTATGTTATACATGAGAAAAAATTGTTAACTATTATTTATGCTATCAAAACATAGTGCATATACTTAGAAGAACAAAAGTTCATTGTGATAATAGATTATTCATTATTGGAATATATTAGAAACCAGCCCAACTTGTCAAGAAGACAAGCCTGATAGTTAGAAACTCTGCAATTATATAACTTTGTGATAAAATATAGACTTGGTAAAACAAATGTAGTGGCCAATGCATTGTCAAGAAAACTACAACTAGAAATGATGACCATCTTAATTGCAGCCTTAATGGATAATTAGATCCTTGAACAAGATTATCAGAATGACAAGTACTTTGCACCAATTATAAAAACTTTGCAACATCCTAAGCAAGTTAATAAAAAAACCCAAGCAGGAGTCAAACATTTTGAACTGTGTGATAGACATATATATCTTTGAGAGAAATATAGATTAGTCATTCCTGCTAATAAGAAATTAAAGATGCATATTCTTCAAGAACATCATGACATTGAAGTCACAGGATATTTAGGAATAAACAAGACCATAGAAACCATTATGAGAAACTTGCACTGGCTGAAAATAGGTAAAGAGATTCATTATTATATATAAATATGTAATATATACCAAAGGAATAAAAAAAGCAATCAGACACCTGTCAGATTTCTTCATTCCCTACCAATCCTCAGTAAAATATGGGAAGAAATTACTATAAACTTTATTGTGCAGTTGACCCTGACAAGACAAGGATATAATGTTATAGTAGTATTTGTCAACCGTCTTTCAAAGAGAGCATATTTTCAATTGATATACATCTCTGTCACTATCCTAGAAGTAGCCAAGATTTTTTTCATGACCATTATCAGAAACTATAGTTTGCTCGAGATAATTATTTCAGATAAAGATTCAAAATTCACTAGCCAGTTCTGGCAAAGTGTTTTCAAATATCTGAATACCAAGACTGCTATATTAATAGCCTTTCATTCTTTGACTGATATACAGATAGAGAGAATAAATTGCATTTTAGAAAAAATAATCTAAGCCTATGTGATATATAGACAAGATCAATGGAATAAATACTTATTAGCTGCTAAGTTTGTGTACAACAATTCCAAACAAGCATCAACTAGGTATACATCCTTTATATTGGATTATAGATAGTATTCAAACACTTCAATTTCTTTAATCATATCATCAGAAATATCAGCTGCAGATAATTTTATAAACCATTGGACTTCAATGATTAAATTGACAAAAGATGCATTAAGGAAAGTCCAAGAAAGACAAGTAAAGTATATAAATAAATATCGACATTACCTAATATTTAATGTAGGAGTCCAAGTTCTCCTGTTTTTGAAGAATATTAATACCTCTGTTGATTGATACTGGCCTATTAAGAAATTGACTCCAATATTCTTCAGACTATATCAAGTAACACAAGTAGTTTCTCTGATCATATATAGACTGAATCTTTCTGCTGAAATGAAATCTACTCTGTATTCCATATTTCAGTGCTGAAACTATACCAAACTGTCACAAATGAATTTTTTCAATCCATACCATCTCCTGCCACTGTCCTACCTAGTATTGAACAGGAAGAATATGAAGTTAAAACTATTCTAGATAAAAATATTCTCTGAAAGAAATCCCAGTATCCAGTAAAATAGCTTGGGTATCCTTTCCATAAAGTAATATGAAAACCTGTGGATTACTTGATAAATGTCAAAGCGAAGCTCAAAGAGTTTGAGAAGATGAAAATGTCTTCATTTTAAGAAGAGAAGAATGTAATAAATCCGTGTCTACCTTATTAACTCTGTATAAATATATATGACTTTATATGACTATAGACATAAAGTCCATCCTGTCTACTATTTTTTGACTTTTCACATAATATTATCTGAGATCATTTTTAGCAATTCTGGACTGAGTACTCATCATCTCAATCAATTTGTCTTGTTTCTCCAAAATAGAAATTAGCTTCATAAACAGGAGTAACACAAACAATAGATTTCTTTTATTTTTATAATATTATTTTTGTTTTTTTCTTTAAGGTATATTATAGCCCTATAAGTCTAGACATTCGTTATATCAAGATTTATATATTTTTATTTAATGTATTTATAGATTTATTCATATAATTTCAATTAAAAGATACTTTAGATTAGATTTTTATATAGAAAGGAAAAGCCTTTCCTGAAATAAAACAACTTTGTTATCTTATTAATCAAATAATAATTGTTCACTGACTTTTTGGAAATAAAGTCTTTTATAGTTATTAATTTAAAAATTTTAAATGTTTTCTAGTAAGGAATATTTGATTTTTGTTTCTGTTTCCTTTTTAGGGACCTATCTTTACTTATAGACAATTCCAGGAATATTTTATCAGTAACTATTTTTTGTATTTATATTATACTCTAACTTGAAAATTTAATAAAACAAGATTGGATTGTCATTTCAAAAAAAAAAAAAAATAAATCAATGCATTCAAATTTAAGTTTAATAAGTCTATTCTAATATAAAATACTGTATATTATTAAATTATAGAATTGGATTTACTGTAGGAAACAAAATAAATTGCCTAAATTTTTTAAAAAATTAAAATTTTTATTATAATTTAGAATTTATTTATTTAAAAAATATAAAAATATTAATATAAATATTTTAGTATTATAAAATAATTTTTAATTAAATTAATTTATATTTATTTAATATTATTTTTAATTTTTTTTTTAAATTTTATATATTAAGTTGTATAAATATTATAAGTAATATATTATTTTAGTACAAATTATATATAAAATTACATTTAAAAAGCCAAATTTATATATATTAGTTTGTAAAATTTATGTATAATATAAAAATTTTTAATTGAAATAAAAATATAAAATAATAATAATAATAAAAGTTATAAAATAATCTTAAAATATAAATACTTAAATACCTAAAAATTAATTTTACTTAAGTTTAATTTAATTTAGATAATTCTTTATTAAATTAAATATATTTGAAAAAAAGGCAAATTTTTTTGTTCCCTACTGTACCTTGACCTCTGCATGATATTTAAAGAACTATTGAAATATATTATCAATTGAAGACAATAATATATCTTATTAAGGCAAAAATTCCTAAGTATTATTATATTGCTAGCCGTCACGAATAAATCTGAAAGACAAAAAGAATAATCTTGATAATGATTCAAGATCCCTCGTGGAAGCTCAAAAGGTCACATAAAGATTTCCACATTACGCCGTATAGATATTAAATCTGTTCTATATTTTCCAGGATGACGATTCTCAAATCCTGATTTTAGATCACGGCACGATTACGTACTTACAGTTACGCATATTTGTATATCTATTAACAAATTGTTCAATGCGTTATTAAAATAAAGTAAAAAGAAAAAAAAAATCATGCGATACGAATGTTATATCTCGATACAAATAACGCATAATCTGAAGGGCATGCATTGATTTCTCCAGCAGCCGTTGCAACCGTTCTCGCTGAGAAGAATAACTTTATTACGCCTGCGATGCTGCGGACAATCGTTGTACTAAAAGTTTTACAATATTTCCACCGGACACACATTCAGTTTCCATGGTCTATACAAAAAGAAAATTAATATTATTGGTCAAAATATTCCACGCACAATATGGCATCCCGGAATACTTGCCGAAATAAATGGCTCGTAACTATTCACATAGAAGAAATTATCATCGACTTCTACCCTAGGAAATGGTTGATTTGGTATTAATCGTGGGTAAGACTTCCAAACTTTCTTAAAAATCCAAGATCGTTCCGTGAATATCCTATCTAGCACTTTGTCGTTCATCTCCTGATGCGAGAAAATCTTATGCAAAGTTTCGCCATTTTCTAGAACAAGTTCAGTGGTGAAGCTTAAAAATTCTGTTTTTCCGCTGTTTGTGGTGACGATTTGCTGAGGAACTTCTTCGATCTTTTCATATCCAAAATAAGCGGGATTCACGCGACCCGCGATGAGTGTCACATGGAGGGTAACATATTGAATCTCTTTCATTTCGACATTTATGTTTTCAAATTCGATCTTTGAAAATTGCTTAGACAACAGAAAACAATGTGAGAAGTCGCGAGCTAGTTTAAACAATCATGAATGATGAAATAATGATAATAATTACTATGGGAGTTGCCAAAACGATCGCGTCAAAACTATCCAACTCGCCATTTTTCGTTTCCACATTATACTTTAATACCTCCTTATCATTTTTTATATTGATAACTTTCGTAATTTTCGTCACCTCCGTGTCTAACCTTATTTTTGCTTCAGAATGTTTGATGAAATTTTCAAAAATTTGATAATTTCCTCCCCGAATACTTTTGGCACCTTGTGGTGCTAAACTAATGAACGCTCCCATTACATGTATCTCCCCCAAGTTTTGTCCATAATTTACTCTGGTCATCGGCTCTACAAAGTTTTGTAAATAAAGTGAATTCACATTTTTTAGTTCTGAAAAGTAATACTGAGCGTTAAACTGTGTCTCAATTTCCACGTGGAGCCGTTCGATTTCGGAGTCGACGCTGAAAAAAGGTTCGGAAAATTCGTACGTTTTTTGAAACTTGTCGATCATAGAATCCACCATTCTTTGAACCGTCATCTTAGCCCAACCATATTTCCAGAAAAATTTTACTTTGTCCAAGAGAGAGTTTGAGGATTGCACGAATACGAAATTTTCCCCATCCCATCTAGAGCGTGAAAGTTGATTTGTTAATCATTTATAGCCTTAATAAATCTATATATTCGTTAGATCCCTACATCCCAAGCCTCGAATCAGGATACTCTTCCTCATATTCCATAAACTCCAATCCAAACTTCTTGGCTGCGTTGACTAGATGGTAATTCAGATCTACGAAAATCGATGCGCCCAATTCAATCGATATCTTTGTATCATTTCGCTCAAAGTTCACTATATGCACTCTTCCGCCGACTTGAGATTCTTTTTCATAGACAGTTATAGAGATGGGCTTGGAAGTATTGGTGTAGGATTTGGACAAATAATAAGCAACCGATGATCCCCCCGCGCCGGCACCTGATTAAAAGGAAGCATAGAAGTAAACAAAATGTATCGGAAAAATTCGGGTGATAATGAAAATTTTTTTAAAAAGAGCCCATGCCTATTATCCCTACTTTCTTGTGTTCACTTTGTTGTGAAGGGGTTAACAAGGGAACTTGAAAGTGAGTGACTTGTTGGTTAGTCAAAGAATTGGTGTAAAACACCAGTAGTATCGAGGCGGCAATTAAGACGGAAATAATAATTGACTGAATAAAGTGCCATGAAAATTTTAAGGAAAACATGATTTTATCGTTTTCACCTTTTCTTATGTCGGAGAGTAGGGCAGAATCCTGAAAATCTGTAGTGCTTAAATATATGAGGCCTAATTTGTCTGTTAATCATTCGATTATCTTAGGGTTTTTATGCAACACAGGAATATCTACCGGTATTCAGGTATACCGAAACTTGAACTCTTTTTTTTCGTATTGTCCTATAATAATAATTACTTTGTATATACATTCAATAGTAATACTAATACTGTATTACTGAAAAACTTGACTTGTTATCTTGTTTATTAAATATATAATAATAATTATTATTTACATATCAACAATTATATATTGTCAAATATAAAAGATATAAAAAATTGATTTAAATTACTATTATTTAATTATTTATTGACATTGCAAGTATTACAACGTAGCTATTTTAAGTACTATAGTACGAAAAAGATACAGTATCAATATATAGGGATGAAATTTAATAGAATTTATATACAAATTATTATTACTTTATGACTTGTCACCTTTAACAGAAGAAACCAATATGCCAAAGTTGTGCTAATATAGGTATAAAAAAATATTAAAAATGACAAATTTGCCTTTAATTATAATTACATCGCTTAATGTGGACTATTGTATTATACCAAGTTGATATTGCATTTTTTTTGCCACATTCGAAGGTCGCCCCTTCTATATTAGTATGTGACTGATTTCAACATACGTAAATGGTCACACGAGGGGTAAGTAGTGCTCTAATCATTAAGTTGGGTTAGAATCCTCACTTGGTGATGTAAACGCAAAGCACTTATATTGTTATAAAACAAAAAAAGTATTAAAGAATCATTTTTAAGTAACGAAGATTTTTTTAATAAATTTCTTTAATTTAATATAATTATAAAAGATATTAATATAACAATATTTAGTTTTTAAGTCATATAAGAATTTAAGATTTATTATAAGTTATTGGTTTGCTATAAATATACGAAATTATTATTTAAATCAAATTAGAAATAAGTATATTCTAAAAGTAAAAGTTTTTAATAGTCAATAAGTTTTTTTAAATAATATATAAGAAAAAAAATCCATATTAAAAACAAATAGATTTTTTAAATAATTAAGAGGAAAAAAAAAATATTTTAAATAATTTTCATCAAAAAAAAAATCTTAAAATATGAATTTTTAAAGAATGCAGAATATTTTTTTCAATTTTTTAAATAAGTATATAAACTTTTATATTTGATTAATAATTCTTGTTTAGTATTATTATGAATTATTCAGTACAAAAAAAAAAAAAAAAAAAAAAAAAAAAAAAAAATCTTTAGCTATTATTTTAATTATATTTATAACTTGATACTATATATTGATAATTAAATTTTTTATTGACATTAAATTTCTAATGTTATTTTTTTTAGAATATCGCAAACAATATCGGTCAAATAATCGGTTTGGTAGTGCCATTTTTTAAAATTAAAATAACAGCTGATCGTAGAGTTGAGGTTATTCTATTTGTATCACAAATTTGTTGGTTTCAACTACGGCGGGTTGTTTATACAGCTCTGAAACCCATGATCTTAGCTTAGATTTACAATAGGTACGTACATCAAGATTTATTAAATACGTACGTAATCGCTATTGTAATTCACCGGAGGTAATATTGCGACACATAAAACACAATCACTGACGTAATTTATATATTACTATTACCATTTTTAATCCAAATATTTTAATGACGTATCACGGTGATGCCGAGACGTAGCGTAAACAAAACACATACGATTGCATATTCTCGTGAAAATTACTAGGGGCGCGGAAATAGAAATATTGCCTAAATATAGTAAGGAAAGTATGATGAATATGCTATATAAATTCATATCTTTCCTTCTCTGGTTAAAAAAAGTTTTTTTTTCTCGTGTATATATATATACTGTATGTAAATAAAAATGAAACCTTTTAAAAATCAACAAAGGCAAACCGAAGATGACAACGTAAAGGAATTTAATCCCAACCTATTCAAAAATGTAAATCTTATCCTAACAACGGAATTGAGTAAAGTTAGTGAGGCTTACCTGGTGAATCATAAGCATAGCATAAAAGTCGTTCTTAAATGTATAAGGGGCGATAAATATCAAAGTGATGAGGAATATAATGCGAGATTTTACCGAGAGGTAAGACATGTCCCATTTTCGTAAAATTTTTAACAATGCGAGGTGTTTGTTAAATATTTTAAATTTATTAGGTACGAAATTTATATAGATTGAATGTGTTAGAATGTAACAAAAATGTAGTTAAATTCTTAGGTATCATCAAAGGTATATTTTCTAGCAAAACATTATGTCAATTTATTCAAGCATCGTTATTTTAAAAATAAGGTGTCGTTGATAAATTGTGAATTGCATTTTATTATACGATAGACCCTTGTCAGAAGTGCAAGTCTATAGTACTTCAATATGAACATGGGACAGATCTTAGGACATATTTGCAAGAGAATTTCGAGAAACTGAAGTGGAATTTTAAAATAAAAATGGCCTTAGACATTTCTAGTGGCCTAAACTATATCCATAACGAAAGTATTATTCATGGTAATTTCGTAAGTACATCAATTCTTATATGAACCGATCAATCGATTTATCAATTAATATGCAAAAGTACTAAAATTATCGTATGTTAGAACTTTAAAAATATATTAGTTTGCAATGGCAAGTTAATTATAATAGGTTTTGGATCCTCCATATTTCTTGGTGGATCAAATGACGCTCCTATTGAATCATTCCATTTCCGTAATGAATACATCGATCCTGAAACAATGGTTTATTTAGATCCACGATTTCTTGAATCTCCTTCTGATTATAGGAAAGGTGTGCATTCGGATATATATAGTCTCGGAGTGTTGTTATGGGAAATATCAAGTGGAATACCTCCTTTTAATGATGATGAGTATTGTAAAGAAACGTTAAAGCAGAAAATAATAGGCGGAGTTAGAGAAAGTCCTGTAGATGGAACTCCAGTAGATTATAAAGATCTCTATTGTGATGCGTGGAATCCGATTCTCGAACTTCGACCACCCGTTGAAAAAATTAAAAAAGATCTCAGTAAAATTGATGATAAACATGTATTTCAACGTTCGGATTATACTCCTGAGATTTATCCAAGAAATCTAAATTTAATAAAGGAGAATGAAGCTTATTTAACGGTTATTCGGGGTTCACCTCAAAATCAAACTTTTTTTCTTGATCATTTTGAGACATTTATAGGGAGAGGTCCTTCAAATCACATTATCACAAAGGATCAAGAAGTTTCTAAGGAAGGTGCGAAGATTAAAAATTACCATGGAAAAGTTTCGATTACAAACCTGAGTTCATCGTCTGAGATCTCTATAAATGAGTATGTGCTTCAGCCCGGTGAGACTCGCACTTTAGAAAAAGATGATGTGATTAAAACAGGAAAATGTATTTTTCAATATCATCCTGCTGGAGAATATGAAAACAATCTGGACCCTAAATTCTCGATCTATAATTCCGAGTACTTTTTGAAAGTTTTGAAACAAGAATATGAGTACGCCAGAGAAAAGAAAGAAATCTTGAGTTTAATATTTTTTGACATTGATCACTTTAAAAAGATTAATGACAAAAACAGAAGTCATGAGGCCGGGGATTACGTTATAAGAGAGTTAATTACATTAGTCAAAAATCATATCTGCCCTGAAGATACTTTTGCACGAAAGGGGGGAGACGAATTTACTATTCTTTTTAACGGTAAAGACGCCCGTGCGGCTGTCAAAATTGCAGAAGAAATTGGAACTTCGGTTATGAATCATCCATTCATTTATCAAAACAAAAGATTACAGGTTACACTCAGTATAGGAGTTTCCGAGATAACCTCGTCCGTGAAATCACCTGAAGTTATGCTTGAAATTGCCGATAAAGCCATGTACGCAGCAAAAAGATTGGGTCGAAACCGGGTATTCATGTGGAAAAATGAAACAAATTTAAAAGGTATCTCGTTTTTGAAATGACTCATTCGGAATACTGTTTGTTAAAATAATGATATTTACATTTACTGTTTACTGTATGTTATATAATTTGATGGTTGATGATATCAGATATGGACATACGTGTAATAAATGAAATAAGCGAGAATATTCTACAAGTCGCAGAACAGACTTTTCGTACGGACCCATTAGAAGATTTTCAGAGGACCAAATCTCTAGAGCAATTATCTAGGGAGAGTTTAGGGGTACAGAAACCCCTCGTGATCTTAACCGATCAACTGAGGAAAAGACAATTGAAAGACCTCGAGACGGAAAGATTAAAACTATATATTAGTCTTCGATGTAAAGACCAGCCTAATGACAAACAAAACTTTGATTTACTTAGCAGGGTTACTGACTTTTTGGAGGATTTCAATAAGAAGGTGCTCTTACTTATGGGAGATACAGGGGCAGGAAAGTCCATGTTTACTCGAAAGCTTGCGCAAATTTTGTGGCTGAGGTATAAAGAAGAAGGGGAAATCATTCCATTGTTTATCTCCTTGCCGACATTGAAAAATCCAGTTTACAACCTTATTCCTGAATACTTTAAGGACAAAGGAGGATTCTCGGAAGAGGATATTCGAATCTTTAAAAATTGGCGTTTTGTTTTTATTTTAGATGGATACGATGAAATAAATATGCGTGATCGAAATCTTTATACTTCTAATGTCCTCTGCAATTGGAAAGCCCAGGTCATCGTTAGTTGTCGTACGGAATATTTAAATGCTGGCTATGAAAAGAAATTTTGCCCGTATGGATTTGATGATCTGCCGATTTATGAGGCACTTCAAAAATTTGTGATTGCCCCGTTTTCTCGAGATCAGATTGACGAATATGTCGGGAAATTTGTTGAGACGGAAAATTTAAGAGGCTGGGACACGATTCGATATCAGAAGGTCATAAATAGCATCCCGAACTTGAGAGGATTATTAAGTAATCCTTTTATTTTAAAAATTTTTATGAAGGTTTTGCCCGATTTATCAAGTAATTCCAAAAATAATATATATCCATCAAGGCTTACCCGCTTGGATTTATACGATACTTTTGTAAGTAATTGGTTTGATAAAGCGGAAAGGCGTTTAGAAAAAATTGAAACCAGGTTGCCGGACAAAGAGAAGAAAATCTTTGACGAGTTAAAGGAAAGGAAGGGTGGATTTGCGCACGCAGTGTTTAAACACATAAAAGCGCTCGCACTAAAGCTTTATGAAACACGGCAGATAATAGTAAAATATTCCGAAGATAATGAAGACCCCACTTGGGATCCTTTTTTCGGTTCGGAGCCGGAAATCAGATTGTTACGTAGTGGCTATCCGTTAAAACGTATAGAATATTTTGTGAATCGTACTAAAGAGAATCACTATAGCTTTTTACATAAGTCGTTACTCGAGTACTTTATTGCAAGAGCAATCTATGAAAGTAAATCGGCAAAAGATGAAAATGACGCAGATGCAGAAAAACTTTTTGTTGAACGAAATTTTATAATCGACCCTGGTGTAATCCGCTTTTTAGTTGAGTATGCACAACAGAAGGATGCCTTTAGAGATAGACTTTTCGAATTTATCGAAATATCCAAAAAGGAAGCAACTTTTGAAACGGCGGCCGCTAATGCGATTACAATTTTGAATAGAGCTAGGATTGTCTTTAGTGGACGGAATCTAAATAAAGTTCGTATTGCAGGAGCGGATTTAAGTTACGGCGTGTTCGATCAGACGCAATTTAAAGGAGCAGATTTGAGCAATGTTAACTTTCACGGAGCATGGCTGCGGCGTGCAAACTTTCGCTCTGCTAATATGTCAGGTGTCCAATTTGGGGAGTTGCCCTTCTTAAATCATGGCAGCAGTTGTTGCTGTTACTCGCCTGACGGATGTTGGCTAGTTATTGGCGATGATGACGAAATTTATTTATATGATGTTGAAACATTACAGAACGTCTATATTTTTAGAGGACACACTAGTCACGTCAGAAGTGTAGGGATTTCCTCGGACAGCACCCAATTGGCTTCAGGTAGTTCCGATAAGACTGTGCGGCTGTGGTCACTCAAAGATTTGCATCTAAAGCCGCGCATTTTGAAAGGCCACATTGATTCTGTTAGAAGTGTTGCTTTCTCCCCGGATGGTACCAAGCTGGCATCAGGCAGTTATGACAAGACAGTGTTGCTATGGTCCCTTAACACATTAGATCAGGAACCACGCGTTTTAAGGGGACACACTCATTGGGTTACAAGCGTGACATTTTCTCCAGATGGCACCCTACTTGCATCGGGAAGTCATGACAAGACGGTACGTTTATGGTCACTTAAGGCATTAAATCAAGAACTGTACGTTTTAAAAGGACATAATGATGTGGTTACAAGTGTATCGATATCTCCTGATGGCAACCAACTGATATCGGGCGGTCACGACATGACGGTGCGGCTGTGGTCTCTCAAGACTCTGGATCAGGAACCGCGTATTTTAAAAGTAAATAGTGCTGTACACAGCGTAGTGGTTTCACCGGACGGTACTCAACTAGCATCTGGCAGTAAAGATAATATGGTACGGCTGTGGTCCCTTAAGAATCTAGATCGAGAACCTCGCATTTTAGAAGGACATACTCGATTTGTTGCGGCTGTAGCGATCTCTCCGGATGGTACCCAACTGGCATCGAGCAGTGAAGACAAGACAGTGCGATTGTGGCTTCTCAGAACTTTATATTGGGAACAGCGTATTTCGGAAGGCCACAATGATTGCATTACAAGTGTAGAAATTTCTTCCGACGGCACACAGCTAGTATCAGGAAGTAATGATAATACGGTTCGATTGTGGTCCCTTGGGACTTTGGACCAGAAACCGCTCATTTTTGAAGGACATACGGAGAGGGTTACAAGTGTGAAGATCTCTCCGGACGGAACTAAACTGGTATCTGGTAGTGGAGATGGAACGGTGCGACTATGGTCCCTTGAGAATCGGAATCAAGAATCGTGCATCTTGGAAGGACCTGGTAAGCGGGAAGAGGTTACGAGTATGGCGATATCTCTAGATGGTACTCAACTGGCATCGGGCAGTCTTGACGGTACGATACGAATATGGTCCCTTCAGACGATGAATCGAGAACCGCGCATTTTAGAAGGGCATAGTGATGCTATTCGCGGTATGTTCATCTCTCCGGATGGCGCCCAACTAGTATCTTGCAGTGAAGATAATACGGTGCGGTTGTGGTTCCTCAAGGATTTAGATCAGAAACCCCGTATTTTGGGCAGGCATAATGGTTGGATTACAAGTGTGACCATCTCTCCAAATGGTGCTCGATTGGCTACAGGTAGTGTCGACAATATTGTGCGATTGTGGTTCCTCAAGAACTTAGATCAGGAACCACACATTTTAAAAGGTCATACTCTAGGTGTTGAAAGTGTGGCCATCTCTCCGGATAGCACGCAGCTGGCTTCGAGTAGTTGGGATAATACGGTGCGTCTGTGGTCACTAGCTTCTGGTCACTGTTTGTCCATTGTAAATCTTCCTGGAACAGTTCATAGCCTTGCATGGAAAATTACAGAGGTGGAGTGTTTTCTGCTAACAGGTGGTTCTGATAGGGCTATTCGTTGGTGGCTGGTAGAAGAAACTGATGATCGGACATCGAATGTTACATTACTTTGGACTTCGCACCAAGCAATACTGTGGACTTCCAAGGTATTTACTGGATCCATAAAAGGTTTAAGTCCTATGAACATGCGTCTCTTAGGGCAAGGGGGGGCGTTAAAGAAATGAAAATGGGTGAAAGATAATGTAAGTTTAACATTACGGTAGAATAAAAGTCAGTGGATTAATAATTTCGCATATGAAGTTGGATAAAGTGTTTTTTTTTAATTCTCTATACCGGAATAGAAATAGACTATAATATACAATAGGTGCTTTAAAATAGAAATATATCAAGCGATAGATTAATTTTAAATTAAAATCAATATTGCCTTACATACTGTATTTACTGGTTTGTTAATTATACAGTTATTATATATGTTTTTTTTTTTTTTTTAATCGAAAATTATTGAAATTAATTTTATTGATTATTTTTATTTCGTTGTTTTAAAAGAATATATACTTTTTAAATAAAGTACCATAGAATTATAAAAAATTTTGTTAGAAAACGATCAAAGAATTTTGAATTAAAGAGAAATTCTAATAAAGTTATAAAAAATCTTTTTTATGAATTAAACTTTTTTCTGTTTGAAATTCATAAACTTTTTAACTTATCCAAGATAAAATGTTTTTTAAGAATCAATTCTTATAAAAAAATTTTTTTTTTTTTTGTGGCAGAGCCATACTTTATTGATGTTACTAAAGTGACAAAAGAAGATAACTATTCTAGATTGTATATCCAATCCACTTATCAAAATAAAATAAACAACAGGATTATTCTTGAGAGAATATTTACCTTGTAGCTAATACCTTTCTATCAAAGCCAGAGGAATTAGTAAAAAGGTCACTAGTGCTAAAATAAATTTCAAAGGAAAAGGTAACAGGAATATACAGTATAATATTTGGATATATGTTTACCATAGACCTGTACCGTAAAGGCGCGAAATAACATACAGCTACGCGTTATTTCAAATACCTGCGTGTTATTTCGAGTACGTATGTGCGTTATTTCAAGAAAATTATCGATTTTTCAAACAATTATTTTTAAAATAACGCACATGAGTGTTATTTAGCTCGTGATAATTTTTTATACCTGTGAATTTGTGATTTTTAAGGCTCAACAGGGGCGTATAAAAAGATACAAATAAATATAAGCCACACACAAGGATCTAATTCATATTATTTTTTTGCACATAACAATAAACAAATTATTTATTTTTTTCGTATCCATTGTTTTTCATATTTATTCCTAGCAAAAACCCAAAAATTTCTAAAAGCGATTGTATTAAAAACTTAAAATAATAATGAAAATAAGACTTTGCCGTACTTACCTATTGTTCACTTTATCACAATGCCTTTACGTATTTGTAAACTTTTTATAGTTACAACATTGTTAGTGGCTAAGCATTTAAAAAAATATAATTATACGAAAATTATTGTATTATTTTTCTTAACTATGAATAATAATTCTGGTAAAAACACAATTCTTTTTGAACTCTTTCCCGTACATCGGTGGTGTAGTAGGCACAACCATTGATCCATCAAAAACCAAGGAGAAAGAATGAACACGCGAAGGCTGCTTCGCAGCAACAACGCAACCACCCACCCAAACTACAACAAGCAAGTTCTTGCAAAGGGCCAGACCGGTCCTAGGGCCACAACAAGACATACAAAGGAAGAGAAAAAGCTCAGCAGCACGAAGAAAACCGCAAGTCCGGTGGAAGAAAACCCGGCGGAAACTGAACACACCACCTCCCAAACGCAGCAACAACGGGCCCGTGCCCCCAAGCCAACATAGGAACAAACAACCTCGGCCCATCCTCCTGGAGTGACAGCTTTGAAGAGGAGGCCATCCCGGCGAACAGCAAAACAGGCACAGTTGACATCCACGGAATGGAGATGGAACGTCGGGCTCACCTTCACACTTCACAAATAATCACGGACCTGATGGACTCAGACACTGAGATGGGACTGAAAGAAGAAAACGAAACCAGCTGAGAAGAGAGAGCCAGAAACGCGAACGAACGGCATGAAGACTGGAACCTTCTAGTAGGAAAAGGGAAAGGCAAAGAAAGAGAAGAAGCAAGTTTCAAAGGCATCAAACCCCATCACAACATACATTTACTGCAAACAGATAATCTGATACTCAAACACATATCAGAGATGAGAAACAAGACAATTAAGGCCAACAGTGTCACAGTTTGGACATTCTCTTGGACATAATCTTCCACAACATACAACAGATCTTTGTAAAATATGGTCAAATTGGCAATATCTCAATGTCAACATAACACATGTGGCAAAATAACCACATACTCAGGAAACAAATACAATGAATAAGCAAACCAACTGGCAAAGATAGATATAAAACTGGAAATAAGATCAGGGAAAAAGAATATCGAAGTTTGCCCTATACAAAACATACAATTTATACTTATCCCACAATGGGACAACAGAACCTTAAAAGTTTCTATAAAGAAGATAATCCAAGAACTTATGAAAGTCACACTCCTCGCAAGATGAAGGCTACTCAACAAATAAGAACCAAATTAAGTGACAGAATTATTAGACAAATTTATTGACCAACAATAATGACCTTATTACAACCCATGCAAATGAGTAAATAGCTAATCAACTGGGAAGATCAGCAACAGAAAAAATTTAATTTATGCCTTTGGAATGAAGAACTACTCAACAAAGTCAAATTTCACTTATGCTTATCAAACCTATATACAGATGACAAATATATTAAATGTAGAGAAAAAGAGATCAATACCTATCCTTTCACATATCAAAAATGATAGAAGGAAATAAAAAAGCAGATCAAGACCATTATAGTCAAAAAATTACAGCATGGTATAATAAAAGACCTCAAAATACAAATTGCTAAATACAGATACCATACATCTTTAAATTATACTGAATATCTCAAGATCACAATCAAAGGAATAATCCTAAAAAAAACTTACCACACAGTAACACACTGTATTCTAAATAAAT
The DNA here is from genome assembly GCA_910592055.1 of Acaulospora colombiana. Classification (NCBI taxonomy): domain Eukaryota; kingdom Fungi; phylum Glomeromycota; class Glomeromycetes; order Diversisporales; family Acaulosporaceae; genus Acaulospora; species Acaulospora colombiana. The sequence goes on from CAJVPT010001291.1 coordinate 17,328, forward strand.
GAAACCAATATCAATATCTTAAGGAGATCAGACAAGAGATGAGCTAATATTTCTATCAAATCTGGAAATCAAGATGCTAAGATTTTTAAAAATGAAAAACTCAATAAAAAATTACAATAAAGTTAGAAAAAACCTTCAAATACAATATACTGATCAAATATAACTAGCTTGATAAAATGGAAAGACACTAAAAAATCAACACATCAATTTATTTAATAATTATATCAAGAAATACACTATTAATGTCACACATCCATCACATATCTTTAAAATTTATATAGTACTAGTCCAGCTTTAATAGGTTAGCTCCCTTCTAGGATAGCAATAAGCTATAAGGTGAAATATTTCTATCAAACTGAATCTGATTAACATAGGTAGTCTTAGCATAAATTATATATATATATCATTACTTAATCCAAATAAAATAAGGCTGAGCCAGCTTGCAAAATAATAATAATAATAAAATAATTCTGATAAAAAATGAAGTTATACTGTATTCTTTAAACCTGAAGTAATATCAAAAAAATTTTTTTAAAGTCCAACTTGTCAGAATAATGTTTTATTGAGTATTAAGTAGTAGAAGTAAACTATATAAGCAATTTGTATAATCTTTGATTACACTACCTATCTTAACCAAACTTGTCAATTTTATTATATAGTGGTAATACTTTGTCAGTTGCCCTGTTTTGCCCAGGACTATAGCATTCCAAAGATCTACTATAGACTTCTTATTATTAATCTTCAAGGGACTTGTGTTCTGTATTTCTTAATGGGGTCTTGTTTTACTTCTTGATAATTATAGGTACCATGAATGATCCCTACCATATTTAGATTCTTCGCAGCCTAGTTAAAACTTAGATGGCATAAGTCTCCAGTTATGTTCTTTGATATCCAGGTGATTCAATGGTGTCACATAATTGGGTGGCATATAGCCTTTTATTGTCTCATTTTAAGCACTTTTGCAAGTTGACTTTACAAGAGTTTTCCTTGATTACTTAGTAATGGATTACTTCTCTCAATAGATTGGTTGCCTTGGTGATTGTTTTCTAATTTATTCTCCCAGGGTCTGCCCCTGCAGATTTCTCAACATGATACTAATGCTAACTACCAGCCTTCACAATAGCCGTCTTCTTTAGTAGTTGTTGGTTTCATGATCATAGAGATTTTCCATTAATTGTTGTTATGATCTATTATATTTTGACAGATACAAGTGAATGAAGTCTCCCTTATACCCTATAGGATATAGTTTTGACAAGAAGTGGATGTTCTTCCCATATTTGTTAAGAGGCTTAATCTGATCGATATTTTTCCTGGCTTGTCTTGGATTCTTATATATTTCAGGTGGCAGGTTTATCAAAGATTTCCTTAACATTAAAATTGGCCAAGGCTTGGATGACCTGGATTTTACATCATAGTCAGACAGTGAAAATCTATAGGTTGTTTGTGGGTATAAGGATGCATGTAGTGATGAGCATGCATCTTGTACAATGTAACCTATATTGTGAAAACTGTTCCTAGATGGGATTAAACCAGTAACTTGTGAATGGTGACTTGAGAGTGTACTCACTGCACTATTGATCCACAGGTCTGTAATATCATATATTAAAAGTATATCCATATCAATATATTGTAAGTAGATTAAAAATGTGTTCAAAAATGGAAAAAGCAAAAGTCTAAACTTGAAGCTATTAAAAATAATCCACATTTAAGTTCAGATCATGTGTGAGTACTTGAAGAAGTATGTGAGCTTATTGAAATTGCTAATGATTGACAAATTTTCTGTTATTTTATTAAAAGATTGTTGTCAATCTTCTTTTACAGTTTTTACAAGATGACTAATGCCTTTTTCTGTTAATTAAGTTGATCTACCAAATCTAGAAATGACAATAGTTTGTTGGTTTGTCTTATATATTTTAATAATATTATAAATAATTATTTTTGGATAATTAAGAATATCTTTAATATTACACTTATTGTGACCACCTTTTCACAGATCAACAATTTGGGCATGCTCAAAATCCGTAAGTTACAAGTTTTAGGCATTGATTTTTTTTATTTTTGAATAAAGGAAATTTCTAACTACCTAGGAAAAAATTTTTGATGAATTTTTATGCATTAGATTTAGAGTTATTCACAGATAAAGTTTGATTCTTGGAGTAACGATCTTTATGTGGTCCGATACTTTTGTCAGGTGAGTGTACATACAGTATAACACACAGTATATACTGTAAGTATGATTAACAAAGAAAAATAAAAAGAAACTCGAGATTTTGCTAGGTCGACTAGGGTCACTAGGGACAGATATTAAAAAAAAAAAGGTTATATTATCCGAAAATTATTAAATTGCTGGCCTTACTTCCGGCCCAGTATTTTTTTTTCCAAAAGCCAGTTTTTTTTAGGGACAATGGACAACAATTTAGTTTCCGTGTCAAATATTCTATTCTTTGCCCATTCTTTACCATTTTAGATAACTTATTCCAATAATAAAAGGCTTTAGCATGACATTTATCTGCATGTAAGCTATACTTAGAAGTAGTCTCTTTACCGCATTCTAAACAGGGGACGCGTTGACGCCTTTTCCAATAAATAGGATATTCTTCTTGCCGATAGCAAGGCCAACCACAGATCACAAGTAAGATACTGACAAATATAATTCCTGACACCGATTATTATTTGTTGAAACTTACTTGATACCATATAATAGTGTCTCAGGTAAAAATATTTAATAATTATTTTTGAATTAAACTTTTTTATCAGGGTAATATATTACAAAACTAACCCGATTATACAATCAAAATTTTCAAGAAAATATTGATCATGTGGCATAAATAGAGGAAGGAGAGAACGGGGGCTTCTACCACCGGGGGACCAAAGCCGAGAGTGTGGCTGAATATATGTATAAAATTCGTGAAGATAGTGTAAAGCCAAGACAATTTCTCGGTACAGATTCCAAAGATGGAATAGAAGCTTAGTGAACGACAAGGACATTCATTACACTAATTCATTGATGGCGATGGCCCACTTCGTCCCTTTATCAATTTTGATTTGTCTGGTGGAAAATTTGATAAAATCGAATCCAAGCTTACATATAAAGAAATACAGGATTTGCTTTATCGTGCCTTTAAAGAAGTGTGTCTAGAAATATACCCAGACTAAATGCCCAATACTTTAACAATTGCTAGTAGTAATGACAAGAAAAAAGTGTCTCTTCATATATCAACTTTTGGTCTCCGACTCAAAATCATGGCTAAAGTTGCAGTATTTACTGAGCTAGTTCACAAAAAAACTTCCGTTAGATTTACAAGAAAAAGATATTGTCGATAATATTGCGAATAAATATTTATTCTATTTGCGAATACTCGGAACTCCAAAATATATTAAAGAGACTAATGAACATGTACGGCTAAAAAAAGCTTTTTATCCAAAAGATATTTCTGTCTTTGATTTTATGCTTCGCCCACCTAATGATGAGGCACCGGTTATAGACAATCCGATCTTACAGTAAATACTTTAAACTCATGTAAACATTTCTGATTCGTCCACTCAAGGATTGAATATAGAAAATTTTTCTATACCCGTCTCAGAGTTGATTAGAATATGTAATAATAGTATAGAAAGTAGTGAGGCTGAGCTCAAATTAGTAAAGCAGTTACTGTAACATGCTAATATTTCAGGATATGAAGTATCGTTTCCTACAGAAAATTATCCTAACACCTTTTATCTTAAACGCCCCATTATGTAAACGGGAAGATAAAGACCAAAATGATCACATACATGAGAATGATAATGCATACGTTATTCGAAATAAGAAATCGTATAGCTTCTATTGCTATCGTGCAAATGATAAGAGAGTTCCTGGAACAAGAAAACCTTCGATAAAACTTACTATTAATGAATCAGCCATGGATCGAGAAAATAAACTTTCAATTCCCCCCAAACTAGAACAATCCAGAATTTCTAATCCAAACGATCATTTTGTATGGGGAAACCTGCTAGATATGTGTGTATCCGAACAAAGGTATACACGGAAAGAGGTATATGAAGCAATTCAAGCGACAGTTGCATGTGTTCAAACAACTTCAAGACTGTGGTTATTTAAAATGGAAAATTCAGATAATGGTCTTTATTTCGATATGGCATCCAAACTAGATCTTGCCAAATATGAAATTAGTATAACCGAACATGGAGGAGAGTCAATAGAATTAAAAATATTGATAAATCGGGCAGTTTCAAAAGGTCTGATTCTTTATAGCAATATTGATTTTCTACCTTATTCTCCAAACACCTCTCCATTGAATACCAAATTCTTTAATCTGTTTCTAGGATTCAAAGTTCGTCCATCAATAGAAATAAATTTTGCTCTCATTGATCCGATTACTTGGCATATAGAAAATGTTTGGTGTGATGGAGATAAAAATCTCTCTGAGTATGTTATCAACTGGTTGGCTTATATTGTACAATATCCGGACAAAAAACCTGGAACTGTTTTAGTATTACGTTCCCCCTCGTTCAGGAAAAAATATCTTAACTGATTTTATTGGTAAGGAAGTCTTAGGACAAGAATTATTCTTTGCATCATCAGATCTTGGAAAAATACTAGGACGATTCAATAGTTGCATCCAAGCTAGAAAGCTTATTCTTTTAAATGAAACAGGGATGATATCGGAAGAATGGCAAAAAGCCAATGACCATTTAAAATCCCTTATTACTGAGCCATATATAACTATAGAGCGTAAGGGGATTGAACCAAAAACAATCAAGGATTTCGCTGGATATATGGTTCTTAGTAATCATGATGCCCCACTTCGTGTTGAAATGGGTGACGGGCGTATAGTATGCTTAGATGTGTCTTCTCGATGCAAGGGTAAT
>CAJVPT010001292.1:0-22194 GCA_910592055.1 Acaulospora colombiana
TTCTTTGATTTTTTTTTTTAATATAATACTAGTTATTTTTTTATTTATCTATTTTTTTTTTGAAGTGCTAGCTCATTTCTGTGCCAGTTCTGAAACTTTATTAAAGTCAAGATAAGTCCTAGGAACAATTGGGATAAATAATTACGCATACTGTCTAAGGATTTACAGATTAACAAATAGTATAAGAACAACTATTTATATTTCACTCAACTAGGATAAGGTAACTATGACCATCTACTATAGGACTGTCTCTTAATTCTAAGTAAATGAGGATTTGCAAGGAGTCTTTTAAATATTCAATCTAATTAAAGTGATCTATTATATTTACATTCTGTTATCAGAAACGGTACTTCCTAGGACCATGGTCTACTGGATAACTTATTGTTATCTCCTTATTAGAGAAGCTAATATATCAGGAGCTCACCTAAAATATTCAATATTATTGATGTTAGGAATTTCTTATATGTAAACCTTGCTAACTCTATTAATGCTTCAATATTTTCTGGGGGCTTGTCATATTTTTGATACCTGCCTTGTTACTTGGTAGGGCTTAGTTTTTGTATGAAAGACATCGATCTCTTAATTGTTAACTATGATTCTTGAAACCTGTTTTTATGTCTTCAGCATCACATTAAACTAAATCTTTTCTTGACTATATATGGACATTTCTTGATCTTTTTATGAGTGATCGGGTCCTTCTTCTTTTATATTAAAGATAATTGGTTTTTAAACTCGAGACCTTTATATCACTTATTTTTGACTATTTTTTGTAGAACCTTGTGTTTATCTTGTCTTGTTATGACCGTAATAATTAAATAGAATCTTTCTTTACTTTTCTGTTAGGTATTTAAGACTGGTTGTATATGAAGAGCTTATATTACTTATGTTAACCTTATATAGAACCTTGTGTTAATTTGTTATTTTTACTATAGATATAATGAGTGTACAGATTTTTCTTATTACCTTGTAGAATATTTAATTATCATCATAAGGGAATAAAATCTTTATACCACCTTGTGATTTAATTTTTACTTGGTTCTCATGTAATATTAAACTCTGGATCTTATGATTGCAACGTAGGAGTACTACCATTGTGCTATCGACTCACAGGTCATATATATTATAGTTACTATATATTTACTAATTACATATAAGTATTATTTTATTAAAAAATTATACAATTCCTTCTTAATTATTTTCAGATTATTTTTATTAAGAGTAAGTTAATTATTAAGTCATCAAAATTTTTTTATTGTAAATCTAGATTCTGATCCTTCAAAGTAATCAACAGATTTCTCTTTTTATTAAGGTTTTTCAATTATTAAGTCTATGAATCAAATCTAATCACATACTTGAAGTTTTAAAATCTGATCTAGGAATTATTTTTTAATAATTTTTAAGAGATCTTTAGTTAATCTTTTCTTAATAATATACAACTAGTTTAGATATTTGTTTTTCTTATTACTAACAAGTGATAATATAGTCATACTGTATTAATGATAATTCTACTTAATTTCATATAGTGAATTGATCACAATCTTTGTATAGACCATTTTATATTTTTTAAATCTTACTGATTTTATAATATAGTTCAAAGAGAACTATTGAAAACCTAATTTGCAATAGGTTATACTTGAAAACATCAGTTAAATATAATTAATCAATAAATATAGATTATTATCATTATCAGTAATTTTATAGCTTTATAAATCTAATTACAAGATCTTAAATTAAATCTATTAAGTACTAATTACTATATTATTGCTTCATAGGTCTTGCAATTATTCAGAAATAAAAATATAAAATCTAAAATAAAATTAATAAAATATTTTGATTTTATAAATTAATTAATATTTAATAATTATTAATAAACTTAAAATTTTAATCAAAAAATTTTAAATATTTTATAAAAATATAATAATCAAAATTTGATTTTATTAAAAAAAATAAAAATTTTTAAAATATAATTAAGATTTAGTATAAAATTAAAATCTATTTTAAATATAATTTATAAAAAAATTTTTATATATCAAAAATTAAATATGAGAATTTTTAAAATAACTAAAAAAAATTATTAAAATATTTATTAAATCAAAAAAATACTTGAAATCATTTTTAAACTAGTTTTAATTAATAATTTAAATAAATTTAAATATATTAATATAACTTTTAAATTATTAAAATTGAAATATAAACAAATAATTACAAGATTTTTAAATAAAAAAAAATTATTTTGAAAATTTAAATCTCAAAAAAAAAAACAACAATTAAAAAAATAGATAAATATAATATTTTTTTTTTTTTTGCTGGCATAGTCATACCATTTAACATTTATTTGTTCATTAATATTCCCTTTACACAAATTTAATTGTGATGAAAAATACATTCATGAAAGTGAAAAGACTATTGGCTCAATATGACACCTAAAACTATCAACCCTATGACTTACTGCAGTTCATATTTATGGATGTTAGTATGTTATGACTCCACTAACACTAATTTTAAGTGTGAACAAAGTATATAGAGAGAAACTATTGTTTAGAATGTTGATTATACTTGAATTGGTTAGTTGAATATACAAAAGTTTAAAAGTTTGTGTAAGATATTTCTCCATGATTGAGGATGGAATATATATGTTGAGATCTCTAGCTGATTTGTTGTTTTTCATTTTCCTTATGATTTTATTTTCTCTTTCCTAGGTAAAGACTATATTACAGCTTAGCCTCCAGACCTTCCTTTTTTCCTGCCAGAATCTGTTTGTTGCTTTTCTTATAGCATTCTTTGCTTCAGTTAGGTTTTGGGTAATCTCTGTGACCTTTTCTACTATCCGGTATGTGATTACCTCCTTATGATGTCTTTCCAGTCTATTCAGTTCTGAGTTTCTGTTCCTGTTCCTTGTCCCTTCCTTAGTTGTGTATGTTTTCATTTATTTTGTATTGATTCTGATTGTTAGGTCCCATTTGCCCAGAATGCACATCTTCAGTTAAGAATGTTATGTATTTTTCTCTTAGTCTTTCTGAGTTTGTTCCACATATGAAGGAATGCAAATTGGTTTCTACATGTTTTTTGCAAATCACGTATGTGGGGCTGGTATATATGTGTGGCATTCTGATGTTGAGTTTAGACATAGTTGGGTATTCATTTATTCAAGTTTAGGTTCTAAAGGTTCTGTCCCTGTGATTTTCAATGTTTGTTTGTAGTAATATAATTTTTGTGGATGATAGAGTTTCCAGTGTGAGCTTCCAATCTATTTCCTTGGATTTTTCTTTGATAAGCCAATTGTTTGTTCTTTGTAGTGCCTGCCATTTGCTTGCCTACTTAGTTTTGATTATTGTTTTTCCAAGTGTTTTGAAGGGGAGGTCCATGAAGGATTGGTCCCATCTAGTTGAAATATTACTTTTGGTTGACTGTTTTTTCTGTATTGTTATTATATTCTTGTATGGATCTGCGTATGTAGTGATGACAAGTTTGTCTGCTCTTTTATTTCCAGCTATGTCCATGTGACTTTTGACTTTGATCTATTATATATAGATTCATTTTATTTCCAACATTTTTATAATTGTATCTGTTAGTTTTTTATTTGATTTGTCTTTATTTTGTTTAGTACTTCCTTGTTTCCCTGTTGATTGTTTTTAATTGAATTTATTGAACCTTGGGTATCTATGAGCATTTTTATCCTTTTGTCTGGACTAACTATACTAATGGCTATTAGTATTGCTATCAGATTAGCTCTTGTAGATAATAAGGTGTATTGTGTTTCTGCTTGTAATTCTACTAGGTCTTTATCCAATTTTGTTTGAATGATCCAGCCTAGTCCCATTCTGCTCCTTGTTGATCATCTTGTGAAAGATCCATCTGTGTATATGTGTAAGTTGTTATATTGTTAAATCTTTATGGTTATATCTGTCAGTTCCTTTGTTTTCTGGTCACTTGTTTTCAATTTTGTCTTGAATAGTGCTACAGTTGTAAATATTGGGTCAAGATGGATTATTGGAGAAGATGTTTGAAGGTTTGGTATTTTGTCGATTTCTTTTAGTACTGACTCTATTCCTTTAGGTAATGAGTGCAATTTCTCTTGAAATGGTTGTTTGGGTTTCTGTATACTATCAATGCTATTAATATAATTGGTGGGTTGTGCTAATTTTGAGCTTCTTTGAACCAGTATATTGATCAATTGATTTAATAGTAATTGAGATATGTATTGTTGTTGATCTTTGTATTGTTCCCATAAGTTTGAATTATTTAAGGAGCAGTCTTTGCATTTATGTAAAGGTTATGTTTGGTCAACCTTGATCATGTGGTTGACTATTATGGCATTCTGGTTTAGATATTTTTTCTTTCTGAACAATGTTGTAGTGCCATTCTTTTTTATCACCATCCATTTGATGGTTATTTTGCCTTGTATGGGAATAATCCTTGTATTTATAAAAAAAATGTTTTTGGATTCTTTGGGGATGAGTATTTTGATATTATCATATTCATTGGTTGAGAGGTCCTTGCAAATCATTTATTATAGGTCCTGGTACCATTGTGGTGTTCTTCCTTGTCTTCCTAGTTTGTTTCTTATTTGTCGCCATATAAGAACCCTTGTGAGGTTGTCATTAAGGAGTTGCTCAATAAACAGTATTTCCCTTTTTTAGAAGGCCTGTCTATGTTAGTTATACCATTTTTTGGTCATTACTGTTTTGATTGCAGTTCCCTCTTTGTTGAGGGGTTTCCTGATCGTGATATGATCTGAGAGCGTGAGTGTAATTCTTTAGACTTTTATAACATTTAGGATATCATTGGTTAGGTTGCTACATTTGCATGTCCAGAAAGATAGTTTGTCTTCCAGAATTGATGTATCAGACCAGTAGTTAGTTTGTGGTTGTTGTAGTCTGATTAAGGTTGTTATACTACAGGCATCTGAGTCATTCAGTCTATTGATCAAGTTCTTTCCTTGTATTAAGATTTTTCTAATTTGTCTGTCCCACAGGTTAAATATTTTGTATTCAAAGTCTGCATGTAGTATGCAATTGGGGGCTGTTATAGATAGACCTATTTTGTGCTTGTAAACTTTGTTTATTTTTCTGCTGATTTTGTCACATTCTTGTTCTAATAGGGACATGCCATTGAGAAGGTATTCTATTACTGGGTATAGGACCTGGTTAATAATGTAACGAGTTTGCTTATCTGTCACTTTTTTCCATACTAGAATACTCATGTGTGTATTGATTTTGTTATTTATTATTTTTTTTGGTACTTCCTTTTTCTGTCTTCAGTTATCCAGACTCCAAGTATCCGTATAGTTTCTTTCTTTTTCAGGGATAGGACTTGTGTATCTGTTAGGAAGACACCTGTTTTTCTATCCTTTTCAGATGCATTGATGTATACCAATGATGACTTCTTCCCATTGACTTGGATGTTATTTATCCTGAGAAATTCTGTTGCTGTATCCAGGATTTTTTGCATGTCTGTTTGGTTTCTCACATATCAGGTTGTATTATTCATAAATACTGTAAATATTATTTTGCATGTTTTTCGATAAGTCTACTTTAGTGGTATATATTATTGATGGATAGGCCTTTGTTTCACTCTATTTCCATTTTGTAACCCCTGTGTCAGTCTTCTACTTCTTGTAGTAGTGGATCGTAGAAGATTTTCTATAGTAGGAGGGAAATTGTGTCACCTTGATCTATTCTATCCTTTACTAGGTGTTCATAAGTTAATCCGTGTGCTGTTATTATCTTGTTCTTTCTATTTGTGAGTATATCTGTGATAATATTGATTATGCTCTGTAGGACTTTAATTATCTGGAGAGCACTGACTAGTTTGTCTTTGTTTATAGAGTCATATGCTTTGCCAATATCTTGACTAAAAATCTAAGCCTTTTTCTTGGATTTTTTCACTTTTTCTATAATATTGTTCCAGATATGGATTGGTTGTTGCGTGCTGCCTCTAGGTAATCCTGCCCAGTTGTTATTGGAAAAGATTTTGTTGGTTATGCAGCTGTTTGCAATCCTGTTTACCAATATACTCATGAAGACTTTCCTGATTATTTCTAATAGTATTATTGGTCATATTATATTAATATTTCCCATTTATTCTTTTGGTTTGGGGATTGGATATATGTTACCCTCCTTCCATTCTGTTGGGATTTCTCTTGTTTCTAATATTCTGTCAAAGAGGCATTTGAGTACTTTAATATTGTTAGTACCTAGGTGCTGAAGGAGTTTGTATAGAATTTCTGAGGGGCTGGGAGCACTCATTTTGTTTTTGGACTTGATTGCTTCTTTGATTTCCTGGGTTTCGAATTTTTTTGTGCAGTTTTGATACCATTCTTCTTTGATGCTGTCTTTCACTCTATATTGTTCCTGCCAGTTTGGAAAATCCTTTATATCTAGTGTATGTCTTACTTTCATTCATTTTTTAAAGTGAGATCTTATTTTTCCCTGACTGTTTCTGGATCTGTAATTATGTCAATCTCATCATTTTCTGTTCTCTCGATAAGTCTTAGTTTGTCAATTTTTCTTGGTTATCAGTTTAGGATACTGTTTATCATCTTTTTGGAGTGGTCTTGGAGAGCTTGATACTGCTGATGTATTCTTTCTCTGATAATCCTTTCCTTTTCTTTCTTGATTATTGCTATTAATGTCCTGGTTTTCTGCTATAGCTCTCTGATTTCTGCCAGGTAGTTATACATTTCTGCTTTTTTTTCTGGGGTGTTTTCTATTTGAAGAATTGGAGTTTTGATTCTTTTGATTTCATTGTTGATTTCTTGTATCAGATGCTCTATTTCTACCTTGAGGTCGCTATTCTGATTTTGTTTATTGATGAGCCATTTCTTATAGATTCTATATAGTTTACTAATTGTTAATTGTTGTTTCATATATTTCTTGTAATGATTTTTGCTAATTGATGGAGAATTCTGGTTTCTTCTTTATATTTTCAAGGTTCTTTTTGCTGTCTGTAGGAGCATCTCTTTGAGGACCAACTATAGTAAGCTAGACATGTCTTTTCCTATTATTTGGAGGTTTTTGTCTTCTTCTTTTGATTGATCTTTAAATGATGCCCATTGTTTGTCTGTGGAGTTGTAAAAGTCTATTTGTGTTTTTTGACAATTTTTCCTGTTTGTTATTTTTGACCCGGATGTGTGTAGTGTACTCATATATAATGAAACCATTTTGTGATCACTTTCTATTGTTGTAGTGACTGATGTATGTTCTATAGTTATTATGTATAGTGTTAAGAGTTGTGATACTCAGATATAGTCTATCCTACTGCCGTATTCTAAAGCTGGACTTGTATAGGTAAAGTTTTTTGAGAAGGGGTGATTGAATCTGAAGGTGCCCATGAATTCGAAGATAGACAGTGTGTCGATAATGTCTCTAGTTTTGTTGCTTCTAATCTTTCTTGAGGTTCTATTCAGGTCATTGTCTACCAATTAATTTAGGTTGCCCATTATTATTATGAACCTGTTCCAGCTGTTCGCCTCTTGTATTTTTTGTTTCACCCATGTATGTAGTTTTGTTTTCTATTTTTGTTTATAGTGTTTAATGAATTATAGATGGTAATGATTCTATATTTGATCTTTCCTTTGAGTTGAAGTCCTCTGTTGTCACATTCTGCCATGTTATAAATATGAGTAACCCATTTTTGATTTATGATTATACTTACTCTTGTGCCATGGCATTATTTCTATAGTGTAAATGACCAGATTGTATATCTATGTCCTAAGTCTCACTATTTATAATTTGGGAAAAGCCAGGTTTCTGTTATTCCTAGGATATTGATTTGTTGTTCTTGACAATATTCTATAAATGATATCTGATCTGTTTCATTGTTTATGCCTCTTACATTTAATTTACTTATTTTCCATGTCATGTGTTTTATGTTTGTTTGACTATTTTTATTTTCCTGCTACTTGCAGTTTCTTGGATCCTTTGTTTTTCAATTATGATTATTTAGGAGGCAGAAGGGGATGAGTGTTGTTGGATTATCTGAACCACTTGATAAGTTTAAGCACTCTATTATTTCTTTTATTGTGGATGCCAATATGGATTTCATTTGGTTTATTTGTTTGTTCAGCCTGTTTTGGGTTTGTCTGATATCTATGTATTTGGGAGATGGTGTTTTGAAAATTGAGATTTTACTCATCTCTTTGTCCTTATTCTCTGAGATTGCTAGTTCCTTGGATTTTGTATTAGAACTGATCTTTACTGTCATGATTCTCCTTTCTAAGTTGTATTTGATATTTAACTGAAAACATGTCCATTTGGAATTGTTTGAGAATGTTGAGATTGTTTCTATTTTGTCTGGATCTCTATTGATTTCTTTTGTGATACTGGTGTATATTCTACTAGGTCCTGCTTGGTTTGTTAGTTGGTTTAGTTTAGGGTCTCTGTATGTTATTGATTCTCTGCTATGTTAGAGAGGAAGTTTAGATCTGCCAAGTCTATTGAGTTTTGGTCTGGGAGGAAGTTGATCTTCTTTCTGGGGCAGGAGTGTGTATTGTGCTCATATGCTCCACAGTAGAAATACAGTTTGATTGATTTATTGATTCATTTAAGATCATTGTTTTGTAGTTTGGGATGGTTTTAAGAGCTTGAGTGAAATCTTGTTGGTTGACATAGTATATTATGACAAAAAGTTTAGTTTGATTTTTGTAATTCTATGAAAGGTAACATGCTTGTCCATTGGTTTGCTGGAGGATTTCTTTGAGGTCACCTGCTGTTGTGCCGCGTGGAAGATTTGCCAGAGTAATGCTAAGTTTGTTCCTTTCTTCTTTGGTTTCGTGGATTCTAGTCATAGAGTATACCCTCATACAGCTAGTATCCTTATATATTGCCCATTTCTGGACTTGTTTTTTATAGTCGCCACTTGTTTTGAATTGTATGATAGTCAATTAAACTGGGCTTGAAAGTTACATGATTATATATTCCAAAATTGATTGTTCCTCAAAAAGTTTCACTATGTTTGATTTGGTAAAGGTTTTTGGAATGTCCCACATTCAGATAGACCTGGCTTGGCCTTCAGTTGTACTGATCTGTGCTGCTAATTTTGTTAAGGTAATTTCATTCTCAGAGGTTTTGACAGTGCATGCAGTTTGTGCTTCATTGTAGTTTCCAAATACAGCTGTGATCATAGGTATGCCAATTGGTGCTTCAATTCTTGTATGTTTCAGAGTCTTTAGATGTCTCCATTTATTTTTAACATAGAGGGTTTTTTCATTATAATTGTTATCCAGTATTCCTTCCATACTTATCAAACCTTTTCCTGGTCTGACTATTGTCTGGGTTGGTTCTCTATTTTGGCTTTCCTCTTGGTTTCCAAAGCTGTATTCTTGAATAAGGATATTATTGTAGTTGTTGACAGGTATGTTTTGTATAGTTTCCATGGCCATTGTTAGTATTGCTGTAATTGGGGAGGTTGTTCTTATCCCTATGTTTTATTATAGAGTTTTTTTTAGTTTATCAGCTTCTCTTTATCCAGATTCTCGCTTATTGCTTCTTCCTGTTCTTCTGTAGTATTCATTGTTATATCCATTTCCTTTGAGGGTTCTATGTCTTGATTGTTTTGTTCTTCATTATTGCTTGGTTAGATTTTGGTTTTCTTCACTGGTGACTTGGGGTCGAGCTTCCCTACTAGTCTTGTTTTCAAAGTTGGTTTTATAATTTTTTCATTACCAGTAAAGAGTTGTTCACCTGTATAGCTTACGATGGATCTCTTGCCCTTGTCGACTTTCTTAATATATTTGTTGGAGGGACTCTTAACAAACATTTTGTTATTTTTTCTATATTTTGTGTTGTTACCATAAAAGAAAATTTTCAAAAATTTTTGTGTGAGTGGAAGAGAGTTTTCTGATAGATAAATATAATATAATATTTATTATTAATAAAAATTATTACTATTAAAAATTCCAAAAAAAAAACTCTTTCCCACAGATTCTTTTTTTCTTAAGAATTCTTTTTTTATAATTTTGAGAAAAAGAAAGAAAGTGAATGGAATAAATAAGTTCTCAAAGAAAACCTAGAAAATAATATAGTTCAAATGTCTTAATTATAATGAAAATATTCTAGCAAGAGATAACACAAGAAATATACACAAAGAATGGAATTCAACACTGGAAAGAAAACTAACAAAAATAAAGAAAAACCAGTTTGTGAGAAGAAAATAGATCAAAAAAATAAATGATTAACCCCAACAATAAACAACAATTGACCTCTAAAGGAACAAGTAGTGCTAACCAAGGAAAATGATAACTGATAACTCCACTGGAAGTAAGCAAGTAGAAAAAGAAATCTTGACAATTTAAACTAGTAAAGAAAGTACACCTATTACAGAAAATTCAAAAGAAAGGTTAGTGACACAATTAGGAAATATTGGAACCATTGTATGAACCATCGACTCAGACATAGAAATGGATTTGAAAAAAAAAACTGAAGAAAATATCTCTCAAACAGATCAAAACCCTGAAGAAAAATGGTAGATTGGAGAAAAAAATAGAAAAGTAAAAACTAATACTTTTGGCAGGCCCAGGTCTAGATCTCCTTTGATATAAGAATCAGATTTGGAAGAGAAAGAGTCAAGACAGAAATTAAAGTAAGTACAATTCCAGGTAAAATAACAAGTCAAAAAGTTGCCTTCCTCACTATGAGCCTATACTCTATTATTGATCTCATATTTATCTTTAGTAAAAGTAAAGATAAGAATGAGCACATTATAATCATTTTTGGAGACAAACAAGCTATAGATAAGGTATGCAAGGTAATCTTGTTAGATATAAGTAACATATATCTTGAACATATGCAAATCACATCTTTAATACAAAAAAAGAAAAACAATATCATAATGTAAGATATACTGTATCCCTAGAAATTAAATTCATTGAAGTACAACAATCATTTGCCAAATATGATGATATTACCAACATAATTATAAAAACTCAACAAATATAGCAGACTACTACAATAAACTATGTGAACAAGAAAAACAAGAACACAATTATAAACAAATGGAGTGTTTCACTCAAAACAAATTCGGTCAGAGTTTTCGATACACAATGGAACGTGGAACAAATAAAAGAAAGAGGGACTATAGCAGCCAAACTAATCAACCTTTCATCAAATATAATAGTCTTCATCTTTAGATATATATGTAAGCAAACTAAGGCCAAATTATTTTATATCTCAAGATATTTTTCATACAAAAGAAAAAGATTCACAAAAATCAGTTTCAAAAATGAAGAAATCAGAGAAGTTATCACAAAAGAAAATTTTCAACTAGAAGAAACTATAGTGGAATAATAACATATTAAAACCAAACTATGCAGTCTTTGCAGCAGTGCAGAACACTTAATAGCAAATTGCTCACTAAAGAAATGTCATGTACAATGGAAGTAGTACAGATTGAAATAGTCAAACATTTTGGTAAACTTTATATCAAATACAAACCAGTAAGAACAGGAGTAATTAAAAACTTAATTAAACAAAAAAATATTATCACCAAATCAAGATCTTATATAGCAACAGTCAGGCAAGACCAATGAACTAGAGACAATCAATCTTTTGAATCAAAATCAATAAACACAATGGACAAAATCCTAGAGATATTAAAAAAAATTAGTAAAGAAATCAAAAAGGACATAGCAGACTTAGATGAATACATCATTAATCTGGAAAGCTACAATAAATAATATATGAAACAAGTAGAAAAACTCTAGGACACTGAAGAGAACCAAAATCATATTGCAGAAAATATTAAAGAGATACCTGACAATCTATAAGACATTCAAGTCAAATAACAACATATTCACTTCACCATAAATAGGTTGAACCAAAATATGAACAAAATGTTTAATACCTTGTCAAACACCTTGAACTCAAATTCATTTCAACTCACTCCTATCTATCAATGAGTCTAAATACAGCAAATACTACAAACAATAGCAACATTCTCTCAATAAAAAATATAATGATTAATGATACAGACAATACTAGCACACTCACCAATTCAAAAATAAACTTAATACAGCACACAACAAACAACAATCTAAATAAAACAGCAGAAAATCTAAAAGACTCTATTTGGAAAGCTATAATGTATAACATCCAAAGCTTGGTTAATAATTAAAAAAGAAATGATGGGTTCATCAATTATATCATGAAGGAATAAAACATAGTTGTAACAACAAAGACAAATAGGACAGACTTACAATCTAAACATTGAAAGCATCCAAAATATAATATAATATGGTCCCATAATGAAGAACAAAAGATAGAATAGGGTTTAAATATTATACTTAATAAAAAAATAATAAAGAGGGTTTTCAAGTATAATATATGGCAAGGAAAACTCATTCACATAGATTTAGCCTTTTCCAAAAAACAAAAATTAAGAATAATAGGAGTGTATTTCCCAGCTCAATAAGGAGACAAGAATAAATAAGGTATCCTAAATCCATTAAGATGATGGATTAAGAAAACTATCCAAAAAGACTAGCATCTTATGGTCTTGGGAGACCTAAATGGCATCCCCAATTCAGTGTGGAATAGGTAGAAAGAGTACAACCAATAAGCCCTTAGGTCTCCAAATAGAGATCCTTATGAACAATAGCCTTGAAGACATATACAGACTTCACAATCCTACCAAAAGAGAGTTTTCTTAAAACTGAAATACTCACAGCAGCAGAATAAATCAAATATGACCGAGCATACTATCTACTTGGCAAAGCAAAAAAGCTTTCATCGTTGAATCTCTAGATCCTCTTATTCTCAGTGACTACAAGCCAGTCATAACAGAAATAGAAACATAGCAACTAAGCTCAAGAAAGGAATCAATCTATCACAAATCCAATATCAAATACAACTGGCACATAATAAACAATGAACAATAGGAAAAGTTTACACTAGAAATAAAAAACTCTTTGAATAACTAAAAAGTTAAGCCCATATTTATAGACAAACAATGGAACAAACTACAAAATCACTTTCAAAAGCAGCAAAGCTACATATCATCAAAAAGAAACAACACTGGAAAAAAAGAATATCTAAAGAAGACAAGCCAGTGGAGGGGCCACTTCTATAGCTACAACTTTTTGAAAATCAAATAAAGATGGCCTTGAAAACAGACAGCTTACTTTCAAATATAGCAAAACATCTGCAAGAAAAACTAATTGATTTCAAACAACAAGTGGAAAAATTTGAAAAGACATATTCAAATGATTATCTATCCTACTGCTCACACTTATATAAGAAACAATAAAAGCCCATAAAGTCATAATTTATACAATAATCCAAAAAAGAAAAAACCAAGCTATCAAACAAAAAATAAAATCAGATAGATCTTCCTAGTAACAAACAAAAAAGCAATAATAAATAGCATCATAGATAGATCTAAAAGATCTATTTCTCTAGACAAAATAATTATAAAAGAAAAGAATATAATAAACATCTTAACTGAACTAAAGAAAATTAAAGCTATAGTTAGAAAACACTTCAAAGACTGGATTCCTACAAGAAATATCACAACAATAGCTGACTACTCCTTATAGAAAGAGGAATACAAATCCAAGAATAACATTTACCATAGATGGTACAATACAGTCCTAACAGAAATATCTAAAGAAGAGTTGAAAAGAGCAATCAAAGACAAAAGCACAAAGTTCTCTCCAGGAAGAAATCAGATTACATATTTAGCATACAAGAAACTGGACAAACTGGTCTTGAAAGAAATTGGGAATATTTTCAATCAAATTATCAAAAAAGGCTCTACACCCAAGGAATGGAGCAAAGAAGCTATATATTCTATACTCAAACCAAAGAACTGGTAGAATAATTCAGACATAACAAAATCAATCACATTACTGAATACAGGAAGAAAAATCTTCACCAAGATTTTAACTGATAGAATTGCTTTATGCCTGACAAAGAACAAGATCTTATTAAAACTAAACTGGGCTGCACTGCCAGAATGCAGTATATAGAAACCCATTCATATAATAAACAATATTATCGAGATGCCAAAAAAACAAAAAAAACAAGCATAGATCCTTAGCCAAGACATGTCAAAAGCATATAACTCAATATCTTAAAGATGCTGACCAAGGTCTTAGAATAAATAAAGATTCTATTACAGATAATTAATATTCTATGCAACATGTTTAACCAGAGACAAAAACATATTTCTTACATATTATGGTCAATAGAAAAATATGACGTCAATAATGGTATTGATTAAGGAGATGCAATCTCCCTACTATTATGTAGAATCTTCTATAATCATTAATTACAACAATTGAAAAAAACTTTATAGGCTACACAATAATAACCAAATTCTACAGGGACTTCAAGCTAGAATGGAAAAATAAAAAAATAAATATCATGATCAATGCCTATATAAATGATACCACATAGATCACAAATAATAGAAAAGAGTTGCAACAAATCATTAAAAAAGCAGAGGAGTTCTATAAAATAAATAATATAAAAATCAATTCACAGAAGGCCCAGCTGCTAATAACCAATAAAAAAGATAATGATTTGATACAAGATATAAAAATAGAAGAACAAATTGTCAAAGGCTGTCTGCAAGGAATACAAGTAAGAATCCAAGGAGTCTAATATAACAGTTCCGGAAAAAAAGATTATTAAAAAACTCTAATCCAACAAAAGTTCAGAAAGACCAAGGAACTTATAGAAATGAAGCACCTAACAAATAAACAGATGCAGTATATAATTAATTATGTCCTAATTCCTAGCATAGAGTATCTGTGCAATAACATGATACTTCCAGAAAAAATATGCAACTTTCTAATAAACAGTATCACAGTAGTCTTTAAACACAAGCTAGGCTTCGTTAGGATAACTCCAAACAATATTCTCTTCAACAGATATGAATACAATCTAATACACCTCTGGGATAGACAACTTTTTCTACATATTACTAACTGGATAAACCAAATTAATAAAAATAATATAGCTGGTGAAATAGCAAGAAACAGACTCCAAACTCTACAAAATGAATTCTGGTCCATTAAATATGTTCTAAACAAAATGGAAAAACCATGAAAACACATTGTCAACCTATCCAATTTACCTTTTAGGAATCAGATAGAGACAGAGAACTAGTGCAGGAAAACACCAAGTTAGACTTTTAACATGATATGTAAAAGTTTCTAATTTGGACAATAATAAATTAAGAGGTTTATCATTGGTGATTTAGGCAGAAGAGGCAGAACAATAATTTTGGGTTAAAGGTAATTTTATTATTGGATAAATCCTGAGGAGTCTCCAGAAGGAGAATTTCCTCTTTTAAATACATAATTAAGTTATATAGTATTTGAGAATATAAACTAAGATAAATAATAATAATAATACAATTGGTTTCACTGGATTATTAAGCTATATTATTTTGAACAGAACTCAAATATTCTTCAAAAATAATAGTTACATGTAATAAGCTAGGATTATCGAATATTCTAGAGTACTTTATTCTAAATTTGCTAATAGCAAAATTGACTATCAATGTTCTAGAAGTGTTCTGGAAGATCTTTACTTTCAGGTGATCAAAAAAATCATAATATGTTGATCTGAGGTACTGGGATCATCCTGGGTACTAGGGAGATTATATGACGAAATTTTATGGTTCAACAATTCTCCCAACTAATCTGCGAGTTCCATAAGTCAAGTGCCAATTAGGGATTAAAATTTAGCAACTGTTATCTTATAGATATTTCTAAGAGTCGGTTTTCTTGTTCTCATGATTTGCTCTATTTCTGTCTTTTCAAAAAGGTAATAGATTCTGATATAAGCTTATTTGTAATATGCAGATATCTGATTATATAAAAAACCATGTTGATGACGATTTACCACTTAATTCAATAGTTCTCCTAATAAATAAGTATGCACCAAGGTCATTTGTCAATTTTTGGTCCTTGTTGCCCTTTGTAGATGCTTATACTTGATTAAAACCTGTACTTCCAAAGATTGCATGATATCTGCATGTGGTAGGACTATATTCACATTTTCAGAAGTTTTTTCAAGGTGATCATCCATAATTTGATTAATAATGGTACTTATTTTGAGATTGTTGTACATTTTTGAGATCTTGAAATAGTTTGCTGAGGCATTGAGGAAAGCCTTGTCTATTTATATTTATCAAAAATTGTTTTGTATTTCTGATTTTCGCATGTTTGTGTGATGTATTTAAGGATCATATCTTTTGCATTTTGGGGTGATATACATTTATCATAAGCGAATTCATTATGCCAAAAATCCATAAACAAAAACGTATCTCTGCCACTTCCTCTTCCTCCAGGGGAACCAGAAGTTCCCAACCCATTAATAATCATGACTTGTTTTGGGAAAACCTTTCTTTTAAAAAGAAGGTAGAGAACTTGCATTGCCGGTTTGGTAGGCTCCAAGAAACCAATTCTGTTTTGCGTGACAAGTATGAGAGCCTTTTAGCAAACCTTCAAGATATGACTGGTCACCGCTACTACTCACACATATGGAACTAGAGAGGGAGAACAATAATCTTTGCTGGTAGATTCATTTACTGGAGCAACTTCTCCAGTTGCAGGACATGGAAGCTCCTCCTCCATTGAACAGATCTTTCTCTTATATGCCCTATTAAGTATGTTTATTTATATGTGTTTGATTACTAAGACCATGTAGTAGCAGTTGTGATGCTCCCTGGGCTAGCTGAAATAGTGATGCAATTGCTCTTTGGGTCACCACTATTTCACTATATTTTTTTTTCTCTATTCTTTTCTTAAATGCCTTCAATTCTTTTAGGTTTTCTGTTTGGGTGGCTCAAATAGTTTTCATTGACTAGATGATAACTTTGGTAATTGATAGTTATGTAAAACTATTTGTGGTTTCCATTCTTCTCAATCATAATACTTCTTTAAAAAATAGGTATTGATATAAGTAGCCAGTACTTTTCTATCCAAAGTTCTCAACTGATAGACACCATTTAGAAGAATATTGTGGATATAATAAGGTTCTTTCTATTTTGATTTCAACTTTTCTGTAAAATGTTTGTCTTGTGCAACATCATATATTAATATTTTGTCACTTATTTTGAATGTTGGAGCTAGGTTTTTTCTTTGGTCATGATACTCTTTTGTTTTTGTTGGCTTCTCTGAATATTATGCCTGGTAGCTTTTCTTTATTGTAATAGTTCTTTTATCAGAGTGAACAGTTGTGATAGGATATCTTCTTTAATTATTTTATCCATTTCTATAGGAGAGATTTGGGGTTTTTATCTATATACTAAGTAAAAGGAAGTCATTTTTATGAAGGATTGTTTGGCTATTCTATATGCAAATAATACTGGTACAATGTAGTTATCTCAATCTTCTTGTCCTTCTGTTAGTTTAGTCAATACTTTGCATAAAGTTCTGTTGAATTGTTTTACCAGTCTATTAGTTTAGGAATGGTATGGGATAGATAATAAATATTGTATTTCGAATTTCTTTAATAAATTATCAACTATTTCATTTCTGAAATGAGTTTCTCAATCGAAAAGTATCTGTTTTGGGCATCCATATCTGCAAATAAGGGTTTGATGTATAAATTCAGCTATTCATTTTCCTGTTGCTTTTGAAATTGCCTCAACCTCAGGCCATTTAGTAAAATAGTCTATTGCTACTACAATATATCTGTTGCCTTTTTTCATGTATGGTAAAGAACCAACAATACCTATTCCAATTTTTGAAAAGGGTTCTTCAATAGAAATGGGTGTAAGGGACCAAGTATTCTATATTTTCCTCATCTTTGACATCTATACATGATCTAATATAGTTCTTTATGTCTTTGAACATTTGTGACCAGAAATATTGAATTCAAACTTTTTCAAACACCTTATCCACACCTAAATATGCACCAGTTGGATGGTTATGCAGTAGATATAGTACTGGTTCTATTTCATGTTTTTGTAAAACTTTGAGGAGTTGATTTCACATTTTTCTTCTTTTGTCCTTTATATAAAGTATATTGTTTTTAATTTTGAAAAATTTGCTTTTGGTTTGTAATTGCTGTTGTTGTGTTTTGTCAAGGTTTGATGACAGTTTATTGTTTTGTAAATAGTTTTTGAGGTAATAGTAATGTTGCATATCTATTTTGTTATTTGTTTGCCAGGACACTGACTACCTGGGCTGTATTTTTTTTAGTGTCAGATTTGAGTAGTGATACTATAAATAATTAATATTAAGTTTCAGAATTGGTGCTTTTCCACTAGACAGAGTTGCATAAGTATCGTGAAGAAAAATTATTAAATTCTTGCAAATATTTTTCAGAAACTTGCTCATTCCTAAGGAGCTACCAATATGTATTGATCAATCATGGAGAGGCCTAAGTCACGTAATTAACTTTATCAGAGATGATTTTACTCTATCCTGAGTTTTCTGTGTATTCAGAAGGGGTTTTTGTTACCTCTTTTTGTTTTCCCTTGTAGGTACAGTCATCTTTAAATGGCCATCTGTTTCTATTAGAAACTTTTTGACATTGTTTGCAATAAGCATGTGTATGATGATCTGATGTCTTTTTATCACAAATATTATACTATTGTCCAGCAGTAAACCAATGGTCTTTAATTTGACATTCTTGATTTCTTGTAAAACGTTTTTATCTTGACAGTTCATCCTCTTCAGAGATAAACTCTATGTGTGATTGATAGGCATCTTGATCGAGCATAAAGATAGGAGTTTCATCCTCATACATTCAGAACATAGCATCAGCATTGTTATGCTTTTTCCCCACCATATAGATAACAGAATAATTGTAGGGTTCCAGGTAAAGAATCTATCTTGCTTTTCTTCCTTTTAATTCTGATGTTTTCAACCATTGTAAAGCAGAATGGTCAGTAATTAGGTAGAAATGATTTGTTCCCAGATACTGATAGAAGTATTGAACTGCCTATACAACAGCTAAGCATTCAAGTTCAGTTGCTACATAATTTCGTTCAGCTCTTGTTAAACTATGACTAGCATATTGTCATGGGCTATCCCAGCGAGTCCGTCATCAATCCGTAGTGCCTCACATAACCCAAACTTCTCAAGAATACTCATAAATGACACAAAAAAGAGAACACCTCCTATAAATAATACTTAGGGAAGGCAGATGAGTAGTAATTGACTTGACCGAAGGTAAGTGTTTCTTTATTGCATTCTGTTTTTTTGGTATATTGCTAACTCTTATCTCTATTCTTAATGAGGGCTGTTTTTTCTAACACATTAAGCTCTGCCTTTTAGGTATACATTGGTAAGCTATTTATACTTTTCTATCTAACAATGGCTATCTACTTTATAATCGGCTATACTAACCCTAAGCTTTGCTAAACTTTCTATACTTTTCAATTACATACAGTTCCCTTATCAGTACCCAAGCCTTATCTATAGTTTCTTACCTTGCGACATTCAATCTTTCATGCCAGACTTTCGAGTTTTTAGATTCTAGACTATTACATGTAAATTGCATTACCCACGTGACCCATAATAATATGTCACAGCATATTCTTTATTTTGATTATTTTTCTGGGCAAGTACAGCACCAATGCCAGTTCCTGAAATATCAGTATAGACATAAAATAATTTGGAAAAATCAAAATATCTCAAAATCAGAACAGTAATTAAACATCTTTTCAAAAATTTGAAGACTTTTTCTTGAGCTTCTGTCTATTCAAACAATTTATCCTTTTCCAGTAGTTGATTTAGGGGTTTAGCAATCATAGAAAAGTTCTTGATAAATTTTCTGTAATAGGAGGCAAGTCCTAAAAATTCTTTGACTTGTCTTACAATGGAGGGTCATGGATAATCACGAATCTTGTTGATCTTTTCATCATCTGGTTGGATTTCTTCTCGATTAATTTTATGTCCAAGGAGTTTGATATGTGGTAGGAAGAAGTGATATTTTTCTGAGATTAACATTAAATTGGCTTGCCTAAGGGTATATAGAATGATGCTAACATGTATACAATGGTCTTCAAATGTTTTGGAAAAGATAGTAATATCATCCAAATAAACTTCAACAAATTTTCCTCTAAATGGAGCAAGGACTTCATCCATTAGTCTCTGAAAGGTTGCAAGGCATTGCATAATTCAAATGGCATAACATTGAACTCGTAGAGTCCAAACTTCATGATAAAAGCAGTTTTCTTTTTGTCTGCATTATTTATAGCTACTTGCCAATAGACACTTGTGAGATCAAGGCAAAAGAACCATTTAGTACCATTAAAAGTTTCTAGGAGGTCATTTACCACTGGCATAGAATAGACAGACATCTTTCTCTGTAACTTTATTTAACTTTCTATAGTCAACACAAAACCATTTCTTGTTATTTTTCTTTGGTATCATACCATAGGAGAATACCAGAGGCTAGTAGTTGGACTGATAAATTCTTTTTGCAACATGTTCTAATTTCTTTCTTGATGAATTCCAACTGATCAGGAGAGGCTTTATATGTTCTTTGTTTGATTGGTTTCATATTTCCAGTATCAATGGTATGGGTTACCATATTGATTCTTCCCAGGTCACTGGTTTGTTCTTCCTTGATGATGCTTTCAGCAAAAACATCTTTATTTTCATACAAGAGGTCTTGTACAATTGCTTCTTATTCCTTAGATAAAACACCTATATTTGAGGTATCAGGTTCTTTATGAGATGTTTCTAAGAGATATACAGCTGAATTTTCTGATAGAATGTCTTCTATATATATATCAGAAGTGTATGCTTCTGATTCTTCGAGATCTTCTTCCTCTTGATATTCAATTTCATCTAAAAGCTTATCATCATTATTGGGAGATTCCTCTATAATAGATTGGATAGGAATATCTGCTAGATAGGTTGTTCCAATATTAATACATCTTCCATCATGATAAATTTGTAAGGTTCGTGTATCAAAGTTCCACTTGGCCTTCATCTTTTTAAACTAGTTAGTACCAAGAAGAAGAGTTTCTTCCTGGGATTTAATAACTTACAGTTTAATAGAAATTATCAAATCTTGGATAAAGATTTGTAGATTGGAAATTTGTCCAAGGGCTCTTGTTCTTGTACTATTAGCTGTTACCACAATTGTTCTGGAGGGGGCATCTGGAGAGAGTCCAAGTTTGTACATAAGTTTTTTCATGATAATGTTTATAGCAGCTCCTGAATTCAAAATAGCAACAATTGGATTTTCTTTAATTCGTACATAGTATTTGGCAGCTATTGTTCTCTTCTTTTCTTTTTTGGATTGAAAATAATTTACAGCTTTAGTATTTTTGGGTCTTTTTAATATCTTGACCAAGTTTCTTCGCTGATTAGAATACTGTAACATTTGTCCAAGAGTAGTATTTGAATAAATTTGTAGAATATCATCTGAAATATCATATAGATTCAAATTATCTACAATGAAAGGTTGGTGTCTTGTTTTAGATCTTCTGGGAGCAGCAATGGGTACTATCACAAGTTCTTGTACTGTTTCTTCTTGTAATTCCATGGGTTGTACTGGAATTCTTCTGATTCATAATTGAATTTCTTTTTGAAATTCTGATTGTTTCTGCTTTTCTCTAGCTTCTCTTCTATTAGTAAAGTAAGGGGATGGTCTTGTTTGTTGACCAATATAAATTTCTTCTTCATCTTCTTCATCCCATCCTTGGGTGGAATATTGTTCTGTTGTTAGGTAATTAATTGGTTGATTTCTTTTAAAAGGGAGTCGATAGGATGGTAATGTTCTTTCAGAGAGACAATCCCTTGCAAGATGGTCAGGTTCTCCACATTTGAAACAGCTTCCTATAAGGTTTGGCCTTTGGGTAGAAGCAAATGACTGCATTCTTCATACTGGTGAATTGCTTCTTTGTTGAAGAAAGTAGGCTTCTATCTTTTCCAATCTTTTAATTAAATTGAGTTGTATTTGTTCGAATTTCTTGATTAGTCCATCCATGGCCTCTTCTTGTGCTTTAGAGACTCCAGAACTTGAATTTCTTGATGCAGAAGATCTTTTATCTTCATGAAGTCTTGACCTTCTTCATATTGCTTTGCATACTTTAGAGTATCAACAACAGCTACTGGGTTCATTATTGATACAATAGGAGCAATATGAGAGTTCAATCTGTAAATAAAGAACCTAAGTTTTTGTTTGTCATTCATGGTTCCATTTATATCTGCCTTGGCCAATAACTTTTTAAAAGCAGTATAGTAGGAGTCTACAGTTTCGTAGGAGCCTTGTTTTCTTC
>CAJVPT010001293.1:0-22190 GCA_910592055.1 Acaulospora colombiana
GTATATAGTCTTACAAATCGCTTGTATCTCTCCTGTACCTGAACTTCATAATCAAATAAACTGACTAATAAGTGTTTAAAAAAAAATATATATACTGTATATATATATATATATATATAAAAACACGGATGACGTAAGGGTTAAGAAATTAATGACTTATGAGGCAATTATCACATGTCCGACGCTCGGAAAGACACTCTTCAATGTCTACCTGGACGCGTTTCAGCACCTGACGAAATTCCTTCAGTGTACACCTCTTGGTGAGTTCTTTGCCAGAAACCTGAACTTGATGATATCATACGCCCATATGCCACATTTTTCCCGTGGATCACATATGGCTGATGCTTGGAAAGAAACTCCTTAATGTCTACCTGGACGAGTTTCAGAACTTACTGAATTCCTTCAGTGTACACCTCTTAGCGGGTTCTTGACCAGAATATCACCTTGTCGATGTAGTATAACTAGTTTAACTCTTAGAATTTTTTTATTTTGTTATATCTGAAGCCGTCTCCTCTCTTTTTAAGAGAAACCGAATAAAGGATGGTTAGTACGCTCATGTCTTACGTACGTTTTATGAAGTGACGTTATGGATTTTGACTTGGCATCAATTCTTGATGCTATAAAAAAGATAGGTAATTCAATTAGTAATCGGCAAATTTGTTGAGTCATGCATGAAACAGAGTTGCTTCTGTTTATTCTTCTTTTGACAAGACTATTGAAAGGCTGGAAATCAAAAAATTTGCCTGAAAGAATGGTAAAGAAGGCATGCCAGTGATTAAAGCATATTAACAATATTAGCGAATTGAAAGTATTTTATTTTTTTTTTCAGGCTGAATTGAATCCGGAAGACTATTACATAAAGAGTTAATTAAGATTGAAATATAAATGAGAGATTGCTTCAGATACAAGATTAACGAAAGAATTAGTAATTATCTTGTAATCTTATGTAAAACAGGTCAACTATATAACCATATTATTTATATATTCTCAAGAGGACAAGAAAACGGATAAGAAGTTCTAATGTCAAATGAGCAGAGATTAACAAGGTAATAATTCTATTAGGTTTATGGTAACTGGACTAAAATTATTATACAAACAAACGTGATAACAACAATAGCGTTAAGAACGACGATTATTTTTAGGAATCAAGTAAGTATAAAATCATTCACTCTTCTCCCAAGATCAATTCTTTGATAATAGGGGTAGTGAAAAATTTGATGATTCCGGCGGTACGGTAAGTTTGATTATTAAATATAAGTGGATTTATGCGAGCATTTCATAACTACTTTCTTATATCTGCAGAAAAAGATCCTATTTAATTGAATTCCTCAAAGAGGGTATGTGTAATATGACAAGAAATGGATTCTTTGCTATTATATTTTGGTATAAACAGATCAGAACCATTAGCAAGGATGTTGGGAAACGACGATGATCCATCTCTCAATACTGAAAATTCTAGTTCATGATCTTCAGGTTCAATATCACAGATCATTAATTCAGACGAAAATGAACCTACTAAGATATCGAGATAATTTTCAGAAATTCGGATGAAGACTCAATAATTACAAAATTTATTAAACCATGACAGATCACGGTAATTGATGAAACATTTGAAACCTTGACCAAAGAGAGTCTCCCTAGGAACGGGGAACGGGTTATTAGTTTTGGTAGGATAAATTTTCGCGAGTCATTAAAAAATGGAAATGTGGAAAGGATCGTCCCCATGATGACGTTGATCCCCGAAAGCTACCCAATGTCAATAGTGGTGAGCTCAAAGAATTAATCATTAATGTGGTCAAGGTAACGGTGGAAATAGTTCAATTTTCGTTTTATTGAAACTTTACGTTCTGCAGATATGTTTTCATTAGCGATAATAATAATGTATTTTTAACTTATAATTGTATAAGACATGACTGCCGTTTTGAGAGTTATATGCATTTAGAGATCACAATTACAAACTTACGCAGATACGTCAATGCGTACCGACATTCCGATATTCCTTTTACTTAAAGAATGCTTCCTCGTTTTATCCTTTTTTTTAATTGACTCTTATACAGTATATACGACCTAAATTCATTTTATTGTTCATAGGAAATGCTTCTAAAACGTTTAAAAATATTTAAATGAAATATTAAAGCATCTCTATTTGTTACAGAGAATACATATACGCCTCCATCAAAAGAAGTTGATAATAAAAAAAATTAACAGAAAAACCAATAGTCACCAGAAAAGTGCATATAATTAAATACAATATACTGTATATTTCCGCTACATCGGATTTTTGCCAAAGGCTATTATTGCCAATCAACATTTTTCATTTTTACATATACTATTTATTAGTATATCAGTAGCATTGATAATACACATTTGCAATAATAGTTAAATAATTTAATTGAAAGTTTATTTAATAATCATACGTCATTTGGGATGACGTAGTATTGAAGTTAAATCTGATCTAAGATATCGGATTAACAATTTCCTTGTATTTCCAACTTGCCTTATTTATGAACCGATCATTTCAAAAATCTATTTATATAGTAAAAACCGGAGTAATTTTTGTTGTTAAGTTGTTCGTCATGTTTCATTCGCTGAAAAGACTTCCCCTCCTTACGTTGATATGGATAACATTTTTCATGATCTATGATGTTTTTTCGGACTCCTCGCCACGTCGAGATACTGAGAACTCTGTTAGCCCTCCGCTTTCTCCTCAGGCGATCTATTTGCCCGGATCGAGGTCCTCTTTTTCAATAAAACCGAAATCCGTCTTGGAAACAGGTGATCCGCCTGAAAAAGATTGTCCGCCATGCTTCAACTGTCAACTTTCAGCATTTCCGTGCAAGCACTTTGCCGAATGCAACATATATGATGGAAAATGCGAATGTCCACCAGGGTTTGGCGGAAACGACTGTTCTGCGCCAGGTAATGTTACTGTTTTTTGTACGGTTAAGCTCGTCCTCGTGCTTGTTTTCCCTTGTTTGTCAGACAAAAGTGTGGCTCAATAGTTGTAGAAACCAAAATTTCGATTTTATAATGATATTAGATTTTATGACATTTTCATTCTTATTCATATATTACGATGCACCGATTCACCTAATTTGCTTTCAGGAGCATAGATTAACTTCATTCTGTGAATTGTCACAACAGTTTGTAATTCTTTAGCCGATGGTCGTAATAGGCTCCCTCGTCAAGTTAACCAAACATGTGAATGTTCCGATGGGTGGGCCGGAATCAACTGCAATGGTTAGATGTCCTCACGCCTATTTGTGTTTATTTTTCTCATTTTAATTATTAAATCTAACATTTGTATAATCTGATTTAGTATGTGTGACAGATTCAGCCTGCGATCCGCTTATGCCTACCGGACTCAATGGCACTTGCTATAAAGGAGGATTGACTGTGCACGAGAATTTTCAAATGTGCAATGTGACGAGTGCGTATTCATCTATTGTTAAGGATTTATTTAATCTTGTGTATGTATATATTTATTTTTATTTTTTAGACAGGAAAATCTTGGATATGTTGCCCGATCAACCTCCGCAAGTTACCTTCTCATGCAATCGTAAAGCTGAGAACTGCGATTTTCAATGTATTTGTTATTTTTCATTTGTGATATTGTTATCGGTCTTTCGACGTTATTCTAACCTGAATGTACATAATTATTACAGTTTGGATCAATCAAACCGAATCATTTTTTTGTCATTTAACAAATTGCTCGTTTAACGAAGAAATCTCCAGTTCGAGGAATGCCACACATTACAATTGCGATAATATTAAGTGTGAATGCATGACGGGTGAGATGTTGTGTGGCAAGGACGGATCTATCGGTACGTCTTTATAAAGGACACATTGCGATCACCTACTTCTATTTTAACTTAAGCTCATGATCCTCTTCGTAATTAGATATTTCCGAGTGGTTGGTCCAAGAAGTTGTCGGACCTGCGGAATTTACATGTTATGGTTCTGACGATTGTCGTTTTTCTGGTATGAAACATAAATTAATCTTAAGTAATCGCTAATCTTGCAAGAGATGTCATTCAACGCCGCATTACTATTATACAAACATAGAGCCCGCCATGAATCAATTAATTCTGAGCATTTTCGGGGACCAATATATATCGTTGAATTGTTTCGGCGGGGAATGTCTCCATTACAGCGAAGTTCCCACGAATCCTGTTAGCAATTAATGTTATTTATTTTGTTCCTCGTGATTATTGGAATTCGTTATTTATCACAAAATTCTATACTTCAGACACCACGTAAACCAGATAATACAAATATGATTATAGCGGCAGTCTTGGCTGTGTTCACGTTTGTTGCAGGGATCTTTGCAGGTAAATTTATGTACAAATCTGTATTTATAATGACAATATTTCATTTATGTCATATGGACAATAATAAACATAACGTTTCAGCTGTCTTTTATTTGTCTCGTCACTGGAGATCTCCACCTTCATATGGTCCGCTTCGTCTTGCGGACGACGAAGCTGGTAAACTTATGGCCGATCATATTCCAGCCACTTTGTTGTTCCAGGATGTCAGTTATTATGTTGGGGAAAAACAAGTTCTTAACTCGATACACGGAATGGTTAGGCCTGGTGAGGTTATGGCAATTATGGGGGGTTCTGGAGCGGGTAAAACAACATTTCTGGATATCTTAGCTAGAAAAAACAAGGCTGGTGTCATAAGTGGGGAAATATATGTTAACGGAAGAACCGTTGAAGATGAGATTTTCAAGAAGGTAGTCGGGTAAGGTGTTCTGAATTGTCTATTTCATTGATGATATTATGGATGAAAAAAAAAAAGGATTGATCGCGTTATTTATTAAAGTTATGTCGACCAAGAAGATCATCTTCTTTCGACATTGACCGTATATGAAACAGTTTTGTATTCCGCACTCTTACGATTGCCTCGAGAAATGTCATTCGAAGCCAAAAGGTTTAGGGTCTTGGAGACAATGAGCGAATTAGGAATTTTGGCAATCAAAGATTCACGAATAGGGGATGCAGGTATTGCCGATGCTCCTATTCTCTCATTCATTACGCGTCGTGGATTTCATCACTTTAATATTATCAACTGATTTGGCGTTTGTAGGTACACGATCCATTTCGGGTGGTGAGAAGCGCCGTGTCTCTATAGCCTGTGAACTAGTCACGTCGCCTTCAATTCTTTTCCTTGATGAACCAACCTCGGGATTAGATGCTTACAATGCATACAATGTAATTGAATGTCTCGTTACACTTGCAAGAAACTATAAACGGACTGTAGTATGTACGATTCATCAACCAAGGAGCAACATCTTTGCATTATTTGATCAACTCGTATTGCTTGCCAACGGTTACATGGTGTATTCTGGCGAAGCACAAAAATGTCAATCCTATTTCGAAAATATTGGCCATAAATGTCCAGCTGGATTCAACATCGCAGATTTCCTTGGTGAGTTGTCATGAATAATAATATTTTCACATTTATCTGTATTAACAACCTAATTCGAAAATTTAGTTGATTTGACAATGTATGCGGCAAAACCACACGAGAATCTGAATAATAATGACGGCACGAATAATGAGGAAAATAATATTTATGGAAATTCTACAGTAATAGAGCCCAATCAGACAATATCAGCAATTCGTAATAGGGCATCGATTCATGACATTCAAGATTTGCAACTATATTCACCACATCGGCCGCAAACCGAAAATTCCACAAATAACACGATACCTATTGAATTAAATAATCGTGATAGACGAAATGCAGATTCTCCTGATGTAGAGATTAATGGATTTGGTGATGAGATAAGTGAACACCTACGAATGCTGGTTACTAGCTATCGTAGAAGCCTAATCGCACTGGGAATTAAAGATGAAATTGACCGTGCTGTACATAAGTAATTAATCCATGAAATTATTGATAATCAGTAATTCATGTTTGCCATGGAATTTTTCAGTATGTGCATGATTGGTTAATTAATGCATTTCCCTTATTTCATCGTAATTTAGCGATCAACAACCAATCATATCCGATCAAGAATCAGTTGTCAATTCCCACCAGCGTGCCTCATGGTTCACTCAGTTCCGCATTCTGTCTAATCGAACATTTAAGAATTTATATAGGAATCCCATGCTGATGTTAACCCATTATTGTATTAGCGTTTACTTGGCTCGTGAGTTTATTACTTAATATTCTTGTTCATAATTTACAATTTTATTTCACGCTTTAACATTTGGCGTTCCGATGTAGTGCTCTGTGGGGCACTATTTTATAGGGTGACCAACGACATTTCCGGCTTCCAAAATCGCATGGGAGTATTGTTCTTTATGTGTGCCCTGTTCGGTTTTGGTTGCTTGAGTTCGTTACATGTATTTGCAACAGAAAGAATAATATTTGTTAAAGAACGTGCTAATGGATACTATTCACCAATTACTTATTTCGCCTCAAAGGTATATATATGTATAGTTATTTAATTTGGTCCCACATCCAGCTAAAAAATTTTACTCGTAAAACACCTCGTAATCTTCGGGTTTAGGTTCTGTTTGATATTATTCCCCTTCGTGTTATACCACCTATCCTCATGGGTGTCATTATTTATCATATGGTCGGTCTTGTTGATGGCACCACTGAATTCTTCAAATTCATACTGGTTTTGATCTTGTTCAACCTTACCGCGGCAAGCATCTGCCTGTGTATCGGCATAATCTTTAAAGAAGTTGGTGTGGCCAGTTTATTAAGTAGCTTGGTCATGCTATTTAGCATGTTATTTGGCGGCCTCCTGTTGAATAAAGGTATGCCTTATTGGCTAAAACTTTTTTTTTTTTTTTTTTTTTTTATAACGATTTTTTTTTAATTCTTTATGTAGAGTCTATCCCCGATTATTTGGCTTGGTTAAAGGACTTATCATTCTTTAATTATGCCTTCGAAGCATTGATCGTTAACGAAGTTGTTTATCTCCAGTTGAAAGAAGAGAAATATGGATTATTGATTGACGTAGGTTCTAATTCACACTTGTTTTTGTCATCTATTACTTTTATTCGATATCTTGACATCATTTTGTTTGATCAGGTTCCTGGTGCAACAATTTTATCAACATTTGGTTTTGATGCTTCGGCATATTGGTCAGACGTTGCCAAGTTGAATATAATGTTCTGTGCATTTATAGTTCTTTCATTCATTTGCCTGCAACTTTTCGTGAAGGAAAGACGTTAGAGTAAATACATCGTGGGTTAAATTTTTATTTTTACAGCTACTTTCTTATAATCTCATTATTTCATTGTACAATTTATACCTATATATTTTAATATAACAAGGGTGGATTTAAATTAAAAACAATCTAATTACAATTAGTAAAGTGTTTGTCGAAGATTTACGTGAACTTTAGTTTTTTTTTTTTTTTTAGTTCACAATCATGCCATAATGACATGTCTTTATTAATACAGTATATTAAATAAATATTTACATTTTACTAATAGAATGATATTCAATTTCTATTTATAAAAATTATTCTCCAATAATTTGTTACTATAAGTTGCTATAAAAAATGATGAATTGCTAAATTAAAATGAGAAAAAAAAACCAATTTAAGATTCCTTTAAAAAGTTCTTAATCAATTTAACAATCTTCTCTTAAAAAGAATTAATCTAATTGGAACATTATTTAACTTTAAATCATTTGAGAAATTTAATGATTTCTAAATAATAAAACTTTTTTAAAAATATTTAAAGAATTTATTTTTCGATTAATATATTGTATAAATTTACTTATCACATTTTTTATATCAGAATTATATTAAAAGAGTTTGTTTAATTGAAATAAAGAAATCTTTACAAAATCTTTATTTAATTAAAATAAAAATTTAAAAATCATGATTTTTTTTTGAAAAACTTGTAATTAAAAGTTAATATATAATATGATTTTTTTTTATCTTACAATATTATAATTGTTTTTTTTTTTTTGAAAAATATTTAAAAAAACTTTTTCATTGATATTTTGATTATATATTAAAAAGATATTTACAAGAAGTTTCTATATTTTTTTATTAATAAAGTCTATACACTTTTCTTAAACCAATTTGAAACTTGTTTTCATGAATTATTATTACTCTTTCCTACATGTTTATAAACTTTTTTAAACAAAAACTTGGATTTCTTATAATTTAAATAAACTCAAATACAATATATATTTCCTTTACTAAAAACAAGAAAATTCTAAAAAGTAAAAAGATTATCAAATACAGTATTATTTCTTAAAGCAAAAAATAACAAGAGATAGAAATTTTGTTAATAAAAAAAACTTATTATTTATCTTTTTATATATTGTTTTTGATTCATTTAGAGTATTTATTATTTTTCATAATTTTTTTGAAAATTTTTGCTTACTTTAGTTTGGTCCTAAATTTTCAATAATATAGTATCATCTGATATATAATTAATTGATATAAACCATATTAATAGTAAGATATACTGTAAACAAAGACTTTTTCTGCTGATCCTCTGACCACACACAAAAAATATGTTCACAAGAAGTTTTTATACTTCTTTGTTAATAAAGTCTTAATACTTTCATTAAAACAATTTGAAGTATAACTTCAAGAGTCACTTCTATCTTTTCCCTTTTGTTTACAAACCTTTTCACTCAAAAACTTGACTTCAAGTGATCAAGAAAAGTCAAGTAACACCTTTAATACTAACAGCAAGAAAGTTCCCAAAGGAATAAGAACTGATTGTAAAGTACCTGAAGGCCTATTTAACCTTTGAAGCAAGAGATATATAGAGGTTTTTGATGACAGAAGGGCTTATTTTTTCTCTTCCAGTTATTGTTGGGCCTTTTAGAGCTATCGCTTTTATGGTTTTCTGAGGAATTTTATTTACCTCAGTTTGATCCTGAATTTTTGATAGCACAAATTCTTACCAAAGATGATTGGCTGACATGAAACATGTTAGTTTTTTGGAATGTAAACAAGCTCTTATTGGTTATATTCACTTGTTCTGATGATGTCATTAATGATTGGAAAGAAGATTCTGGAAATGTTTGCCCCCAAAAAGCTCAAGTCCCTCAATAAAAACTTCCATGATACCAAAAGACCAAGTGATAGGTAATGTGGATTGCAAACTCTCATCTCTTATCTAAGTTCTGCAAATGGTGACAAAACTTTAATGGAAAAAAGCTGATGTCTAAATGCTTTCCTTGAGATATTCCAATCTGGTACTCACTTAAATGAAAGACCAGTTGTATTGACTCGTCCGATATCACCGATAGTGAAAAAGAAGATTTTTTCTGAGTTTCAAGTGAAGCAAGAAGACTATCCCAATCAGACAGATCCTTTTTGAGAAGAGGCTATTTTTATTTTTGAATTTTTTGGTGGACTTTGAATTGTTCTCTTTTCCCAATCATTTTTCCTTTTTTCTCTTTTTAACTTAGCCATTTATTAATTTTTGAGCAATTAACAGTGACAAACTGTTGGCAATGATTCTAGTAGATAGAGGTTATTACCAATTTATTAGGGAAGTGAAATATTGTTCCCAAAATCTGATTTAGAGTATTTTTGTATAAAGACAAGTTAGTTACTTTGTGAAAGTCTAAAATATTGTAAATTTATTTCAATTTTTCAATAAAGACATGCTATTGTAGTATTATTGCGGGTTAAAAAAAAAAAATATTATTTAATAGTTTGCGAAACAATACAGATTGCTTTAAGGAACCATGGCTTCAAAAATCTGGAATTCCATATGTTCCGTCTTTGGTGAAAATTCTCTGGATATAATCAATACAAATGCAACTGCTATTGAAATTACAACCTGAAAAAAATCATGAAAATCTGGAAGTACTTTAAAAATCTTCATGTCTGTCTTAAAGGGAAAAAACAAAGTATTATGGTATGTATTCTCAAAAAAGTTTGACCAAAAAGATATATTTATGATGAACAAGTTGCATTAGCTATCGTAATATGTCAAATAATGCTAAATCAAATAATGAAAGCATTTTAATTAATAAAACATTAATTAAAAGCAAAATAGAAAAAAATAAGATAAGATTTAAAATTCTTCGAAGTATTATAGAGTTATTTGTTTACTAATAATATATTTTAGGAAAAAATTAAAATGAAAATCAGATTTATGAAAGGCAATTCAAGCAATGAAGATCAAGAAATGCATGAGCAGGAAGATATTGAAATTCTAAGTACTCCAGAGAAAGTAGAAAATGATGAAAATGATTTGGGATTGTAATTAGAAAATATAGGAATAGCAAGGTCTACTTTGGCAATGAGTAATATAAATGTAAATAATTAATAAAAATATGTAAAAAAAGTAATTTTCAATAAATAAATTTTTAAAAATAAATATTTTAATAATAATATGAAATTATTTATTAAAATTTAAAACATTAAAAAATCTCTGAAGTTCTATATATAAATTTTTACTTCCAAGACTTCTAAAGATATTAAAGTGCCTCTAGAGTTTTACACCCAAAAATCTTCAGAGATCTTTGCCAAAAAATTTTTCTGATATAGATGCCCTTTGTATTATTAATTGATCTGTAAATTCTTAGACATTAAGAATAATTATTTATTTCAATTGTTCCTAGGATATACCTTGATTTTAATAAAACATATGAACTGATACATAAATAAACTAGCATTTAAAAAAAAAATCTATAGTAAACAATATTTTTATTAAACTATTTTTTATAAATTATTTTTGAATTTAAAAATAAGTTTTTTTTTTTTTAATGTTATATTGATTGAGTTTTATGGATCAGATTAATAAAATATATAGTTTGTTTTACAAAAATAATTCTTATAACTACTAGCCTATATTATTCTAATCTGATACAAATTTTATTCGATTTTATTTGTTGAGAATATTATTTTTATCAATTGCCCTACTATGTCCAGGTTATTTAATATTTTGAGAATTTACTAGGAAACTCCTTATTACTATACATTCAATAAGCTGTTTCTGTGGAATGTATTTGTATTGTTGATGTTTGTCTTTTATAAAAGAAGTGTTTGAATTATAAATATAATATATTTGTTATACTTAGTTCTTAAAGACTGATTTCTATTGATATTTTTAGTCTTCATGTAATCTCAAATAGATTTTTAATGACTATTAATAAGCTATATTAATAACTTAAATCTTTTAGTGACCATTCTTAACTACTCTTCAAATATGGTCTGTAGAAATTTTTCTTGATAAAATAAAATTACAGATCTTTCCTAAATGTGTCCATTCTTGCAATTCCCATAATGACTATTATATATCATCAAGTTTCTTGTATCTATAGGATAATATCTTCTAGTAGCTATTAATAACAATAATACTTGTATCTTTTAGTATATAACTGATCCTTTATATTTTTTTTATTAATGCAAGTGACTGAAGTCTCACAGTCTCTCATGAGGATGGTTTTTTGAGAAGAGGTAAATTTTCATATAAATTAATAGATTTCTAAATTAATTATTATCTTTCCTAGTATTTTTGGATTTTTATATATTCCAAATAGTAAAATATAATAGGTTTTTGTTTTTAATATTAAAACGGATCAGGATTTATATGATCTAATTTATTTTATCATGATTAAATAGTAAATTTCTATAGGTTGCTTGTGTATAAATATGCATTGATTGATAGGTATGTATATTATATAATATAATCTATATTATAAAAACTATTCTAGAGTGGAATTGAATCAATAACTCGTAGATAGTAATCTAGAAGTAAAGATGGGTCCCTAAAAGAGGAGGCAGGAACAAAAGTCAAATGTCACTTACTAGAAAACATTAAAATTTTTAAATTAATAACTATAAAAAAATTATCTACAATTGTTCTCTATTTTCCAAGTCATTGATTTATAGTATTTTCTGACTTTTGTCCCTATTAAAGTATAGAGCTATGAATTTTGTCCCTCAAAAAAGAACATAAGTAATCTGTAAAATTTTATATACTAAATACTTTAGTGACCAATTATTATCTGGAAGCATACTTACTATGCTATTTTTGTCAGTTGTCTTACTCTGTCCAAATCTATAGTATTCTAAGAATTCGCTATTAGACTTTTTATTCTAATCTTAAAGAAGCTATGATATGTGTTCCTTGATATATTTTTATATATTTCTTAATAATAATAGATATTATAAGTAATTCTTATGATGTTTAGTTTTTAGAGAATTAATTAAAACCTTAATTTTTATAGGTATAATGATTATATGTTGATATCTAAGCAGTTCAATAGTATACTTTATAGATGATAAATAGTATAAAGTAGTTTTTTAAATCTACAGATCTATAGTGTAGTGGTTAGCACTCTGTAGGTCAGATCACAAGATGCTGGTTCAAATCCTCCAGGGGGCTAATGTGATTCTTCTGCACAAAAGCAAGTAGGATTTGCATCCATTAATCTAACTATAAATTAACCGATGTTTCTAAATATAGCTACTATTTATATGAAGATTGTGATTGATCAAATATCTAAGATCAGGTAGGATCATCCTTGATATGACCATATTACTCAATAGTAATAAGAAGAGTAGACTCCAAACTGGTAGTAAACCTCTCAAAATAAAGTTCATAGCTGTGCCAGGTTTCACAGACTTTACTATTGGAAGGCCTTAGTGATAGGAAGAAAAGCCATGAATCACTCCAAAAAACTGAAAGAATCAGAATTCAGGATACTATAATCGACAGCTTGATAACCAGAATACTCTTAAGAAAAAATTGTCCTGGGAAAAATTAAGACAGATTTGTATGTCTTTCTAAATAGGTAGTATTAATATATAATATTATGTAGGATATATATATAACTACTTATATATAGATAGATCTACTATAATTATTATATATACAATACTTATTGATATATATAACTTACTAGTTTATCATGTATGATACATAAGTGAACTGATCTGTAATGTATACTGCTTATATTTGAGCAGGTATAAACATTTAACTAATAAAAGACATGGCTTTCATATATGATTACAGCAAATTAGCTAACAAACAAAAGATAAATAAATTTCAGGAAAAATAAATGTTACTCAATCTTTGGCAAATAACTGACACTCTCCAACAAAAGATCACCTGAATCAAGATATCAAAAAAAGAAAACAACTCCTATCACAAGAGAACAGATCAATTGGCATGAAAGGCAGTAACAAGGGACAACATAGAAGACACAAATACTATTCTCAATACATATTTAACATATGATTACCTGTAACCATTTTTCAATTATAACATTAAAATTACTTAACCTATTTATAAGGCCATAAGACAAATTCACCAAGCATATCTCACAATTGACTGAAACAATCTTAACAGAAACCTGGATCTGGATCAGCAAAACAGAAAGGAAATCGACTGGAAGGCCAGCATCATG
Source organism: Acaulospora colombiana (assembly GCA_910592055.1). Classification (NCBI taxonomy): domain Eukaryota; kingdom Fungi; phylum Glomeromycota; class Glomeromycetes; order Diversisporales; family Acaulosporaceae; genus Acaulospora; species Acaulospora colombiana. The sequence goes on from CAJVPT010001293.1 coordinate 13,369, forward strand.
CTCATTTACTTCTCATTATTCACTGACTCTCGAACAGATAGTTGGGACCAATAACAATGTACCTTCTCAATCAAATTATGGAACAGAGAACTATTAACAATGGACAAACTTCACAAGCACCACCCCAATATATACAAAGCATCCAACTGCCACAGCTGTAGCAACAAAGAAGACAATAACTATCCTTTCATCTGTTCATAATATAGAATAAATATATATGATAAGATAAATGAAAATATATATAGAAAACTCCAATGCAGAAGAAATGTTAAATCACTTCCAATTACCCAGGCCAGGGTCAAGCTCAGCATAAAAGATCTGAAAACCATTATTTTCAGAGGAGATATCAGTAAGGCTCTAAATAATCTTATTATTAAAACCATTGGTCGAGACAAATTCATAACTATACTGAAAAGCATTTCACAATATACAAAATTTCTTATATTCAACATTTGGAATGATAGAAGCAAAAGAATATCGCAATGGAAAAAAGACATGCAAATCAACAGGAATGCTATAAAAAGAAAAGAAAAGAAAAGGGCAAAAAACACTTCAAAGAATACTATATAGAACAGAATCCAATCAGCTAATATAACGAATATAATTAGCAATATAATCAAAAGACAACATGATATTTTCTACATATTTAGTTATAGTGTTAATGGAGCCTAGGTACATTAGTTCCCAATGGGAGCAACAAGCCATAAGGGATTTTATTAACTAATTAGCTTTTTAATATAATAATATAAAGAATATATAGAGAAAAAGAGTTAGTAAATAGCTTATTAATTCAAGTAATATGTAATACATTTAAATTAATAAAGTGGACCAGTTGCATATAATAATAATAATAATAATAAAAAGTAATCTTTATTATAATCATTTTTAATCACTTTCCAGATATGGTTTACAGTGAATATATTTTGATCAAGCAAGATCTTAGATCTCTTTTAAACATATCTATTTACTATAGTTCCTATTGTAATACTAATTTTAATATTAACCTATACATTTACCTATTCTTTTTGATAACTGTTGATTTTACAATCTATAGAATTTTACATTAATTCAAATTTGTTATAGTTCATTATATTTTTAATTAATATAAATAATTAAAATCTCATATATATTCTATAAGAATATTTTCAAGAAAAGATGAATATTCACATTTCCATTGAAGTCTTGAACAATCAAAGTTTTTTTAGCTATCTTAATGTCTTTAGATATTTTAAATAGTGGATCTTTTTTTTTATAGTACTAAAACTAACTAGGACCTGTATCATCTAATTTTTTATATTGTAATTAGATAATAGATTTCTATAGATTGTTTTACATATATACAAGTGTATATATGATCAATTAACATATATCTTGTATAATATAACCTATATTGCAAGAGCCATTCTTAAGTAGAATTGAATCAGTAATTCATGAATGGTGACCTGAAAATATATTCATTGTGCAAAAATAAAGTTTAATTATTAATAAAAAAATTTTTTATTTATTTTTTTTAACTATAATTGATATTAGATACAGTAAATACTTCTTATTAACAGATTTTTTTTTTAAATTTTTTTTTATAGTAATTTTGAAAAGAAAAAAAAAGTGAATGGAGAGATGTTCTCCCAAAGGGAACTTGAAAACAAAATAGCCCAGTAGAGGTCCAACTACAATGAAAAAATATTCTGGCAAGAGATGTCACAAGCAAGTTATGCAAAGAAACAAACCTAAAGTCCATGAAAGAAACCATTAAAAACAAAACTCAAACTGAAACAAACAAGTCTTCTATGACCTCCAACATCCCTAGCACAAGTGCACAGACTATCAATAGTATAGCAAACACACTGAGTAGCAATAAAACAGTATACCATATACTAGAATCCTCTATCTGGAGTAAAGAAATTGAAAAGAATATTACCAATTCAACAAATAATAAAGACCAAATCCAAGCCATATCCTCAGCGAACTTAAACATTAAAAACCAGGTTTTTGACTCAGATGTCAATATGGATAAAGAGGTATATGAAACACAGTTGGCAATTTTATTGGAAAGAAAAAAAAATCATAAAGGCAAACAAAAAGAAGATGATTGGATGACAAGATTAAAACTGCGCCCTCTATTTGATAGAGAACAAAGATATAGAAGAGAAAAAATTAAGATAGGCTTCCTAGCCTTAAAACTCCTTGACAGAACAACAATACAGAAAATAACCCATCTCATGAAGGCTCTCAATTCACTGGAAGGGCTTCTTACCATCCGCAATAAGGGAAATAATAATCAAAAACACATTATTGCTATTCTTAGTAATAAACAAGTGGTAATTAAGGCATGCAACACAATCTTGCCAGATCTAAACTATTGACACATAGAGATCATAGAATACACAAATTTGACATTAAAAAAGGAAATGAGTATCAGAGTATAGTACATTCCTTGGACATAAAGTTCATTGAGATACAACAGTCTTTTGCTAAATATGGGACAATCAACAATGTCACAATATCAATTCAACAAATGTGGCAAACTGCAACCATCATATATGCAAATAAAGAAAACAAAAAAGCATTGATTAACAAATGAAGTGTTTCCCTAAGGTCAGACTCAGTCAGAGTATTCAACGCACAATAGAACGTGGAACAAATAAAAGAACGTGATCAAATTGCAGTCAAGTTGATAAATCTTCCATCTAATACCACTGCCTTTGACCTTTGCCTTATCTGTGAACAAGTCAAAGCGAAAACCTGTTAAATTCCAAGAAGAATGTCATATCAAAGAAAATGATTCACAGTTTTCAGTTTCAACTTCCAAAAAGATATGGAAGAAGCAACCAAACAGAATTATCAACTAGGTGAAACCATCATTACATAACAACTGATAAAAACCAAACTATACTTATTCTGTGATAGTCATGAACATCTAGTAACCAGCTGTATCATTAAAGAGAGATACATGCAATGGAAATAATATAACAAAGAACAGCAGGAAAATTTGAAAAATTATACAATAAGTTCAAACCAGCCCACACCTCAATTATCAGAAGTCAAATAAAAATATTTTCTGACAAATAAAGGTGACCAGGTTCATATATGGCAGTAGCATTACAAGGTCAACAACAACACACAAACAGAAAGCAGGGAAGCAACCAATCAACACTTGCCAACATCCTTCAAATCCTGGAAGAAATCAAGCAGGAAATCAAAGAAATCAAAGAAAATATTATCAACCTGGACAAAAGAGTATATAATCTAGAATTCATAAAAGACAACACTCTGGATAAGATAGAAACAGAAAATGAAATGGAGATATATACCACAACAGAAAACAAGCAACAAATCTCCTAGCAAAATGAAAATACCAACTTTCAAATATAATAACAACAACAAATCCATACATCATTAAGCAGAATAGATAAAATATGAATCAAGCACTGAATGCAATCTCAGAACCCATTCCAAAAGGAACCAATCATTCTACAAATAATTAATAGAATCTCACAAAGTATATCAACCACATCACGATAACAACCATTAAATAAAACTCAACAACAACAAATTTCTCTACTTCAAATATTTCAGGTATTGAATACAACTCCACCAACAAATAACAGTAATATAAACAGTATCAATAGTATAGACTCTAACCAATCCACAACAAACACAACCAATATACACTGACCAATATGGAAGCTTACAATAGTAAATATTCAAGGACTGGTAGATATACAAAAAAGAAACACATAGTTCAATATGTGTAGTAAGAAACAATGAGACATTATCATAACAACTGAAACCAATGGATCACATCAATATTCAAAACACTGAAAACATTCAGACTTTCAAATAATCTGGTCTTATAAAGAAGCCTAGATTTTTTGACATGGCCTAAACATGATGATTAAAGAAGATATCGCATGATATATCTATAGCTACAAAACCTTCAATGAGATATTAATAGCCACAGATCTGGCTTTTCCCCAAAAAAGGAAACTTAGAATAATTGGTATTTACTTTCCAGCTCAAGATGTATCAAAAGAACAGGCACAAACCACAAATATACTTAAACAATAGATCAATAAAGCAATATCACAGGAGTGATATATTATAGTAATGGGAGACATGAATGATACACCTAACCCTAGTATACTGTATATAGATTCAGCAGTAAAAAACTAATAATGAACTACAATTTATAAGGAAAGCAAATCGAGGTTCTCATACACAATAGTTTTGAAGATACATACTATACATACAACTCTATACAAAGGGAATATACTTGGCATGGACAAGGTAGTAGCAGTAGACTTGATCAGATTTGGATCAACCCCAAGGAAACTTGGCAATCACACAAATCAAGTATCAGGAATATGCTTGACTTTTTCATCAAAAGTGATCACAAATCAACAATTATAGAGCTGGAAGTCTGAGAGCTAGATACTTCAAAACTCATATTTATCTATAACCCAAATCACAGATACAACTGGACTCTCACAGAGGATAAACAATAGGAGAAATTTGCATATATAATTAAAATAAAACTAGGTGAAGTATTCTTACATCCAGGTTCAATAGATAAGAGATGGAACCATTTTAGCTCCCTTTTCATACAAGCAACAAAGAGATATATCCCAAAGAAATATGTACACAGAAGGAGGTGTCCCCAAAGAGTAGAAAATAAATCAGATACTTTACTTTTCCAACTACAATCTTTCTTAATAAACCTCAGATAACAACTAGCTAGGAATTAAGGCAACAATATACAACTAGAGAATGACATACCAAAATACATCCAAAACCACTTTCCTATTATCACAGTAGAGCTATAGCTAGCCAAAAAAGATCTAAAAAATGGATATTACTCGAAATAGATTGAGATACTAAAGTCATACATCCATATATATAGAATTATTGCAAAACATATTATAAAGAAAAAATAATCTAAAGCCATAATCCAAAGGACAATAAAATGTCAAATCTTCCTAGAGAGCAGCAAAAAAGCTATGATCAATAGCATCCTAGATAGACCCATATATCATTTCACCTGAATAAGATTATCAAAAGAGAAGGAGAAATTCAAATTATCACAGAACCAAGCAAGATTAAAGAAACAGTCAGGCAACATTTTTTTGAAAGAACTCCACCTAGAAATATATCAATACTAGAGCATCATCTACAATGGCAGCAAGAATATGAAGCCAAGTTTTCAATCAAAGCAAGTTGGTACTCAAGCATACTTCAAGAAATAATAATAGAAGAATTGATAGCAAAAATTAGAAATTGTAGCAACAAGTCTGCACCAGGTAGAAACCAAATTCTCTATTGTGCATACAAGCACTTAAAAAAGAATACTATAGAAGAATTAAGAGGAATCATTAATAAGATCATCCATAAAGGTATAACTCCTAGGGAATGGAGCAAAGGAACCATATATCCAATATCCAAACTCAAAGACTGGGAGAACAACCTCTACACAATAAGACCAATTACTCTATTAGATATAGGAAGGAAAATCTTTATCAAGATCCTAACCAACTGACTAGCCAGAGTCTTCAAAGACCATCAAATTCTATCTGAACTAAACTGGGCAGCCCTACCAGGAAATAGCATACAAGATCCAATACATATTTTAAGTAATATAATTGAATATGCCAAGGAGACAAACAAAGAAGCATAGATCCTAAGTTATGATATGTTCAAGGCATATAATTCCATTAATATTGAAATACTAAAAAAGGTGCTCACTGAATCAAAATCCTAGACGAACTATTAAAAATCCTAGACTGTATCTTTCAGAATAGGGAGAATATAGTACTCACATGTCATGGTTCTTCAGCCCCTTATCTAGTAAGAGATAGCATAGATCCAGGTAATACAATATCATCTCTGCTATAACAAATTTTCTATGACCCACTCCTCAAAATGATCAGTAACAAACATAAAGGATACTGGTTGACAACAAAGTCCTGCAAATCCCTATACTAAGGCTAGTTATCCACACATACAAACATCACAGCTAGTACATACATAGATAATACTACATGAATCACAAGCAACAAAGCTGAATTACAGTATATTATTAATACTACTGAACAATTTTTTCACATCAATAACAATAAAGTCAATCCTCACAAATCACAACTAATAATAATAAATAAAAAAGAGCAAAACTATACTCAAGGCATATAGATGGATGGGCAAAGAATCCTTGACTGTACATAAGGGACCCCAGTTAGAATACTAGAAGTCTGATATGACAGCTCAGACAAGAAAAATTATCAGAAAGCTCTAATCAAACAAAAGATCCAAAAGATACGAACAGTACTAGGGATGAAATAAGTCACTGATAAACAAATGCAATATATAATCAATTATGTTCTCATGCTCAGTTTAAAATACCTCTGCAACAATATTTTCTAACCATAGACACATGTAACAAAAGAATGTGCAAACTAATAACCATCTTTAAATACAAGCTTGGCCTAGCAAATACAATCTCCAATAGTATGATATATAATGAATCAGAATATAACATAATACATTTGTGTGATAGCCAGTTGCTCTTACATGTCACAGACTGGATATCATGCATCAACTCAAACAATATTATAGAAGAAATAGCAAGGAAAAGACTCCAATCACTACAAAACATTTTCTGGTTCACAAAAGCAATAATGAACCTTATACACACACCTCTCCTACCACAAGGAAGAAATCTCATACATGATATAATATGGCTCCTTAGGATACACAGATTTTTCTTCCTGAACACTCTTAATGAAAAGTATACAAAAATCATAGAAACAAATATACCAATTAAAAAAATTACCAGCATTGCATTCTACAATCAGTACAGAAAGAGCCTAAGAAAATACAATATCCTTTTTATCAGCCAAATATTAAATAGTAACAGAAGAAAGACTTTACACTGATATCAATTAATCAGACTCAACCGTCAAACTATATAAGGCCATACTCTAGCCTGGTATTACACCTTGAAAGAAAAACTTGTTAAATAGATCTCAGATAAATATTCTCAATAGCTCACAACCAACCCCTTCTTACAGTGCACCAGATCAACTGACCAAAATATAACATGGCCACACTAGATCAGCACAAAGTTGAACAATCAAACTATTATTGGAAGAAAACAAAGAAGAATAAATAACCAAGTTCAGAATATAGACATTATAACAATATTAGCAACCAATTCTCTCTAGTAGAATATATAGGCTGTGACATCAATAATCATAGTCAAAATCTCTATTCTTGCACCTTTTCAGCAAGTTGATAAAACTCAATTTACATCCCAGTCCACAACAGTAGAGTAACTACTCATGACATTCCCAATATTGAGAACAGCACATTCAGGTGCAGAGTATCCCCAGACTCAATCCAGACTATACTGGATTTGATAGGCTATCCAGATATGAAACTAACAAGTAGCCAAGTAGAAATTCTTATACTGACAACACAAGACATCAACCAACTTCTAAACAAACTCTTTAATACCAATAGTAGTATAACAAGTGAACTATCTGAACTAGTTAGTAAAATTTAAGACAACATGATTTTTGACATATATATAGATAAATTACTAAAAGAACATAACAAAAAATGGTTAATGGGAATAGGTATCAAAATTATTACATATGAGGAAAAGGAGTTTATATTCCAAGTATAAACAACATCATACTCATCTTCAACTCACACAGAAATAATGACTATACTGATAGCATTAAGCATCCTTCCATAGTATAGTCATGCAAAGATTTACATAAACACAATGTGGCTATAAATGATATCAACAATATATTGAACACAACTCCTATTAAAGCTCTCAGAAAACAAAAAAACTTTAATCTCTTGCAACAAATAAAAGACATATGTGGAAAAAAGAACATAAAAATGAAGCTAAAAAAGATAAAAGCATACTCTGGAATAGAGCACAATTAAGATGCAGATAAACTGGCAAGCATTGACCTTAGATATTGCATAAACTTAAACAGTAGACTAATAACCACATACTTTATAACAAATCTATAACTGACTTTCATTCTTCAATGAAATCTTTAAATTATGGATATCCCAATTAAAATAATGACCAAATGCATCACAAAAGCAATACATCTAGCAAAGTGGAGACTCGTAAATCATATCAGAAACAACTTTGATGACACTATAATAAAAGAAAATTCACTGGCCATCAATTATAGACAATCTATAGCCAACTAAAATGAACAATTACCATATTAGCTGGCCCAATCAACAGTAAAGAAGATTTAGACTACTACTATAGAATGAAGAACTACCCATAAAAGCCAAATTCTTTAGCAGAATATCCAAATTATATAAAGATGACAAATATATAAAATGTAGCCAAAAAGAATCCAATATATACCCATTTATCTGTCAATCATACTGGTATACAACAGGCAATTTCCTTATCGCAACCATAAAAAAGACTGTTACAAAATTCAGTAAACACTACAAAACCAAAGATACATTGTCAAAATACTTAATCAATACTGCTTTACACTATAAATGATATCTAGAAATTGCTATCTGAGGAGGCATCCTAAAAGAAACAATCAAGATGATCAATGAGTTAATTTTTAATTCAAACACAAGAAAAGCATGCCTTCAAGAACTTACTCAAGAGATTATCAAGTATTTACCAGAAATATGGCACAACAGATATGAAGACTTTCATAACTGGAAAAAACAACAAGGCATCACAAAAGCCGTGGAAAAGCAACACAAATATAGTACTACCATATTAGATCCATAGGTAGAAGAAAGAGAGAAATATATAAAAGAACAATTTA
>CAJVPT010001294.1:0-22181 GCA_910592055.1 Acaulospora colombiana
TTTGACAAAATTATTTATTTCAAAATTATTTTTTATTCTTTTCAATAATTTTATTAATTTCGATTTTCCATTTAATATAAATCATAATCTTTCTAAAAATTAAATAGTTTATTGATTCAAGGAGTCAAAGTGAGAGTTAGTGAATGTTGATTATCAGATAATAAACAAAGAAGACACAGTGATGACTCTCTCACCTTGTATCAAAAATTTTATTATTTCTTCTTTCATGAAAAATAGGCATATTTATACTTTTTAATCATTAAATGATTCCTTTGTTAACTTATCAGCTTCCTCATTTCCAGATATACCCGAATAATTCTTTACATGTGTAATTATAATTCTCTTATGTAAATTTATCAATTTCATCATTTATTTAAACAAATTATGATTCAAAACTGGATTTCTATTATCACTCTTCCAGTCATTCATAATCTATTTTGAAATCCATGAATTATATGCATTTACAACATATATTGAATCTGTTTTAATTTTTAATATCCATTCTTTATCCAAACAAATCTCGATCACATAAATCACAGCATATATCTCTGCTTGATTATTTGTTTATACCTTGCCTGGCAATAATTCAGATAAATTTTCATATTCTCCATTTAACCAATATATACCGATATCAGCTCTCACTTCATTAAGACCATTAAATCCACATGCTCCATCTGTAAAAACAACAATCTTGTCCTTTGTTATGATCAAATCATTCATTAACATTGTTTTGTTCTTTCTTTTCACATTTTCCTTCTTGCCTCTTTTCTAATGTTCCATCAATAAATTCTTGTGCCATCTTACAATTACTAAATTTTTTATATCTTGCTTTCGAATATTTATTGACTTATTCAAAACATTTACCCCAAGTATCATAAATACCAGGTTTTCGACCAATACGAACTGTATAAAATTTTGATATTATTTAATTTTGTAGAGGGGGAGGAGGTAGGTACAAAGTTTATATATATTTTATCAAGACAGAATATCAATTACTTTTTCAAAGACATAAGCTTGACATCCATATATTTTTGATTTGATATCTTCTTCCCAATTATCTTTTCCACTACCTTTCAATTCCTTAAATACACCTCATAATAATGCATGCAATAAAACATCACCACATCATTCACCACAATCATCAAATTGAATCACATAATCAGTTTGCTCTTCCCTACTTCGATTTTGATCTTTATCATGATATATTCATGCATATTTCAAGCAACAATACTCCATACCACAGACTCGATGACAATAAAACACATATTTATTTTCCTTCTTATACGCACAATATGACCGATACGAATTTTGATTGATCCTCTTATACATCTCACAATCATGTATCCCCAACACAAATGAAAAAATTATCAGATTAATCTCAGGAATAGCAAATACCAAATTTCCCTTCTCCAAAACAATCATCTTTTTCATACTATATAATACAAAACACATTTATTTATATCAAACCAATTCATACACATTATTTTATCAAAACCATATCAATATATTTTATTAAAAAATAATTCATTAAAGTATAAAATAACATTAACACAAATAATATGAACATGAATATATACAAGACACCAATAATATCCACATTAATCTCGAATATCAAAAAGAATCTAATATCTTTTATCAACACACATTCTGAGGGTAAAGTAATTTTTGAATGATATGATTTGATCGCTCCAATTATATCATCTTTAACTATCAATAAAATCATATTATTCATTGAATATTTATAACAATTATAACTGTATCCATTTGACGATACAAAGATTGCAAGCTTATCACATCCATGCATATTTACAGTTGTAATAAATTCCTTGATTGACTGATTCCAATCTTGGATGTAAAATCCTTGTATTGAACAAACACAACAAGATCACCATAAAAAACTATTATATCAATACCATTATCTTCATTCACAAGCCTTGTCACATTCATACTAAATTCTAAATCCTTTCTGAGTATAACAATCATCAAATTCTCAAATATTTGACCTGCAATGGAAGACATGAGCATCAAACACTAGCCTGATTTCAGAGACAATTTTAATCCCTTTTCTCCGATGGATCAAAAAAAAGGGTGAAAATGACCTAACATATGTATCTTATCAAAAAAAGACTTCATTGCATCGCACTCATCTTTTTGAATATTTGTTAAAGTATTCATTACTTGATCGTTTCCAATTCATCTTTCGATTACATCTATCAAATAAAGATGTAAATTTCAATGCTATTTATACATGGTTCAAACACCGACAATCAATTTTCAAAACATGTCTCATATCTATTATATGATAATCTATCAAATATTTTTTCAAAATCTAATCTCAGTTGAAACAAGATCTTCTAGATGATCTTCCCCCTAGAGCCCCCCAGAGGGCAACTCGCATCGTAAATGCTTGAACGGGTTGCATGGTCCAAAGGACCAAGTGTCCTATTCACTTAAACTTGGCAAGATCATGTGTATGTGTTTTTTGTTTTATATATATTTTATTTTATACTTTAATATGAATAAATTTGCTTTATCAATTTATCTGAATAATATGTTAATCTCCTTCCAATGATCAATTTAATCTTTTTTCTATTCTCTATCTTAATTCTTATGTGAAATGGTAAACAATAATAATATTGAAACATCCCATTCATCACATGGTTATATAATCTTATATCTCTATCACAAGTTATAACCACATAATTAGTCAGTATATCCCTTTTTATTTGATTCTTATACACATATTTCATGTCACAATCACCATTCATCAATTTCACATAATAGATAATATCATATCTTATTTAATAATAAAACTTGAAATCATAAAATTGATAACAGTTATAGAACACAAATTCATTATCCTCCATATAAAAGAGATACACTTGATTAGATATCTCATTAATTCTTTGATACTTTTCACATTCAATAATATTCAAGTTTTTAAAGATGATCATGCTTATGTCAAATATATTGAACACCCGTTGACCTGAATCAGATGTGTACACATCTTAAATCAATCTTTGTTTTATCTTGAATTTTTTGATAATCGATAATAACATATTTATTTATCCTTACAACACATCACATCAAATATTTATAATAAATCAATAAAAAATATTTGTTTATTTATTTAAACAAAAATAGAACCTTTACAGATATGTTGAACCTCATTCAAATATGATTTTTATCCTTTTGGCCACAAAATTGTATAACACACCACCACTATCAATTTGAAATCTACATCTCTCCAAAAGATCAATCTGAATAATCTATTCATCAGATCTCAACTCATCTTCCTGAGTTTCATCTATTTTGTCAACACCAGAACATATGAAATTATGCCATGTCTCTTGATATGATTTCTCAATGCCCTTATATTCGAAGTCATACAAAATTTCTTATTACATATCTTACAAATAATTTTTTTTTCATTCAAATCTGACATAAAGTTTTTATAAGTTGAATCGATCTTCTTCGAATCCATTTTTTTTTGTTTCTTTCAAATTCATCCACCATTCAATTATCACTTTTTATATTTTCACAATGTATAGTAAGTTTTCTCAAGCAATATTATATCCAACTCTCTCAAATTACTGTTTGAGAGTTTTATCAACTATGTTAAAATTAACGGATAAATCATTCTGGGTAGGTGTTAATCAAATAATACCAATATAAGAATAATAAAATGGCATATATCAAAAATGCCATCATCAAAAAGAATTCTTGAGAAGTCAGAATCATTCTCAACATCAATGATGATTTATCATCTGAAAATTGTTGGATCACAGTGAAAGGATCAATGATCATGAGACCAATAATCACAATAATAACAAAGATATAGTATCTGTTGAACATTTTGTTAATTGGATATTTATTTTTTACAAGAACATTATTGAAATAATGTTTGAATTATTTGACAAAAGACAAAAAAAAACGTATCTCTTAAATATACAATCACCATCAAAATCTTTGAATCATCTTTTCCTAATAATATATTTAAACATTATGTATAATAATAATCAATCTATTTTACATATCTGATATATCAAATTAATAAATTAAATATTGTAATAATCTGAATGAGAATATGGGCTTACAATAATGTCTTTCCAATTATTGTGTTATACTAATTTATAATATTTTGATTCTTGCATTTTCTATTCTATATTATTTTAAGAATTGTGTATACTAATAATTCAAATTGAAATGATACTAAAAGTAGCACCATGTCATATTGCCTCTTGATAACAATACAAATGACAATTATCAAGAGAATGTAATTTATTCTCAATAAAACAAACCCTAATCTTTTCGATATTATCAGGGTTTACAGAACCATTAATTAGTTCATCAATTATTTCATCTACTGATTTATCATTTCAAAAGTATGTATTAATACTTTTTGAAAATATAATAATTCAAAAGGATTAATATATGTTTCCAATGGTAAATCCATAAAAGATTCTATTGGTAAAATATAAATATATATAATAAATACTATTATAAAAAATAATAATAATATATATATTGTATTTAATATAATAAATAAAATTAAAAATATATAAATAAAATATTTTAAATTATTATATTCAATGTTTGTATTCTCTTCAATGATTTTTTCTTCAGAATCATTATTCAACATAACTTCATTATCTCCCCATTCATTATCATCAACTCGTTCTTTATCTTTTCTTTATGAAGAATCACTATCTAAATAGTTGACCTATGAATCTTCTTTAGTTATTTCATATTCTTTTATTTTTTTGTTATTTTTGGATAAAAGGAATTTTTTGTGAAAATTTTTGATAATTTTTTAACTATAGTTTTGTAAATAGAAGACATTTTGTTTTTAACTCATAAAAGTTATCTTGTCAATAAATAATCGTATCATATTTATATCATATCTTCATAAAATTATTTACAATATTAATTAAAATCAATAATTTTATTGGTTCATCTTGTGAGAAATTTATAAATGTGCAATGACAAATATCAAGATTTTCAGAAGCTTCCTATTTATAAAAAATTTAATATTCGAATTTTCAAACATGTCACCATTATCTTATCATCAGGTCTCATAACTGTTTGTCTCATTTTCAGGTCTTGTGACTATCGTCTTACCACTAGATTTCATAACCATTTATCTTATCTTCAGATCTCATGACTATTTATCTCATCTTCAGGTCTCATGACCATTTGTCTCATCTTCAGGTCTCATGACTATTTGTCTCGTCATAAGATTAAAAAAAAAATAAATTTATATAAAATTTACATATGTTCAAACTTTTATTATAAATTCAAACACATATTAATATAATTTATTATATAATAAACTAATACATATGTTATTTAAAATTAATTATACATTTGCCAACAACTTTAATATAAAAATAATCAATATCAATAATACCATCAGATATTTCAATATTTTTAATCACAGTCTTAATTTGTTTTTTATTAGATTTTACCATTACATTAACAGATTTTACCATTATCATATTCTCAGGTCTCGCAACCATCATTTCATCTTCAGATCTTGCAATCTCATCACAAGGTCTCACAACCACCATCTCATCTTCAAGTCTCGCGACAGTTGTCTCATCTTCAGGTCTCGTAACCATCATCTCATCACCAGATCTCATGATCACCATCTCAACTTCAGGTCTCACGATCATCATATCAAGTTTCATATCTTTACTTTTTTTCTTCTTCTGATATTATATTTGATTCCAAATTTTTTGATGATATTATGCAAAATGTTTCTTCAAAGTATCAAGAAGTGGACTCCTATATTGAATAGAATGTTCTTTATAACTAAAATAATCAATTGAATCAATTTTAAAATAATTTAAAATCTGTGTTTTCTTTTCATCTTTAAAAATTTGTTATTAAATTCAAGAAATAAAATAACAAGTATTTATATATTTATTATTCGTAAAAAATAAACCAATAATAATAAAGTTGCGATTTTCAAAATCTCATCTCAATATTTCAAAATCTAATCTTCTATGAATACATCTGATAAATTTTATTATCTTTATACTTATCTAACCAATGTAAAAAATCTTTTTTCAATTTATTCAAAAAATCTTCTCTAGTGACATTCGGAGTTTTTTTCAATCGACCATATATATAAACTTCTTCTTCTGAAGATAAATATCTTTTGATTTTTTTACACAAATCACCAATCACCCTATCTTTTTAAAATCGTAAAATTCCTTTTATCAATTTATTCATAATACTTTTATTTTTCTCTTCAACTAATACAAACTCATATTCAAGATCTTGCATAATAAACTCTAATTTATTTTCTGTCAGATGTCATCAAAGTTTTTCTTATAAATTTTTGAAAAATTTATCTCTAATTACACAATGCTCTTTATTTTCAGAATCAATCATTTTTATTTAATTCAAACCCATTGCACCTATATTTATACTTTTCCTATTTATTATTTATAATTTTAACCAAAAATAACAATATTACGCAATAACAAAGTTACAATTTTCAAAATATCATCTAAACTATTTGAAATCTGATCTTGAATTTAAATATAATCTATCATCAATTTTTAAATTTTCAATAAAATGAGTTACTATAGATCTTGTTCTCTTGTTCTCATCTGATCAACATAAAAAATCATCTTTTAATTTCTTTAAAAAATCTTCCCTAGGGACATCTGGAGTTTCTTTCAATTGACTATTCACATATTCATATTCTTCATAAGATAAGCTTCTTTTAATTTCTCTACTCAACTCTAAAATCATACTCTTTTTTTCAAATCGTAAAATTTCTTCACTTAATTCATCTGCAAAATATTCGTTTCTCTTTTCAACTAGTACAAACATCTTATATATATCTTCAAGATGTGATATAATAGCTTCAGATTTATCTGTATTCAAACTTCATCCAATATTTTTTTGTATTTTTTTGAAAAAATCATCTCTAATCAAACAATGATCTTTATTTTCAGAATCAAACATTTTTTATTTAATTCAAATCCATCATATCTATATTTATACTTTTTATACTTAATTTTAATAAATTCTAAAAATATTATCTCTACAATTCACCTCTGAATATAAACTACGTAACTTTATAATTTTAGATTCTGTTATTGGATTTTCATCTGACCAATATAAAAAATCTTCTTCTAATTTCTTCAAAAAAATTTCCCTAGGTGTATCCAAAGTTTTTTTTAACTAATCATACACATAGTCACCTTCTTTCAAAGATAAATATCATTTGATTTTTTTACATAAACCATCGATCACCCTATCCTTTTCCCGTCGTAAAATTCCTTCAAACATTTCATTCGCATAATATTCATTGCTTTCTTTAACCAACACAAACATCTTATATTCATCTTCAAGATAATACATGACAGATTTAGATTCATCCGCAGTCAAACGTTATTCAAGTTTTTCATGTAAATTTTAAAAAAAAATCATCTCTGATTGCACAATGCTCTTTATTTTCAGAATTAAACATTTTTATTTTATTTACATTCATCATACCTATATTTATACTTTTTAAATAAATCTAAATTTTATAAAATTAAAAATAAAAATCTAAATCTCATTTGTTTACAAATACTTTGATTTAAAGAACCAATAGCAAATATAAAAATAATAAAAATAATAAAAATTATTAAATTATAAATAAATATTTTAAATATTTTTCACATTCTTGATTTGTGTTTATTAATCATTTGGCTTCTTGATTTTCAATAAATTTTTTGATTTGATTAAATCATTTGTCAATTAAATTTTCAATTGATTGATATATTTTTTCTTGCATCTCAGACATTTTAAAACTTTTGAATCTGTTAAATTTTTAATATGAGTATACACATATTTATATATTTCAAAATATAATAAAATAAAATCATTTATCAATCATCAAACTATCAGGTATTGACTCATCGATTCTCAATTTCTTTGATTTCCATTCATCCAGATCTGTATCATTATCTGTTGATCGCTTCAATTACCTACTCACATTAAAATCTGAAATATTAGAATACCTTTTCAAGTATTCCACCTTGTGGTCTTCAAAATGATGTCTCCAATATATATCACCATTCTTCTCAATCACCTTACCCTTGATATTCTTGTTTATCTCCTTCATCTTCTCAATTAATTTCTCAGTCATCATGAATCTCTTATTATATTATAAATTTCATTTTATATTTCAAATGTTTCTCATCATCCTTTTCAAATACAACCTGAGTCGTTCCATCCTCAAATTGACCTGAAAATCGAATTACATAATCCAACCTTCAATCAAATTGTTGATAATCCTTTTTGTTACCATCATTATTATCTATATTACTCATCTTAAAATTATATGCCTCTTGAGGTGATCTTGTATTGGTCAAAAATATGTATTTCATCAAGAATGGTTCAAATCCAAAATACTTGCACTCCATATCCAGAGAAGTATCATTTAAAACATTCACCATATCAGATCAATTTATCTTGGTATAGAATTCATCTATCAATACGATCTTGTGCTTGTTATATTTATATCCATTCTAATAATTCTTTACTGACTTTTGATTATTGGGTTTGCTATATATCTCATCTGAAAATAATTTATTTATCAATCCCATTTTTCCAGATCCACCTGATCCATAGAAAAAAAAAGTTACCGGTCTCCAAAACCTTTTCATCAGATTGTTGATCTTATAAATCTTCTCAATAATTTCGTATTCACACATATCATGAAACGGAAGAGCCATACCATCTCTCATATTCTTGATAATCTCTTCATTAGCCATACTGATTCTATTCAAAATATTTAGTGCTGATTCATTATAAATCTTATTTTCATTAGTGCTCTTCTTAATTCCTTTATTATTATCAATCGGAATGTCCAATTCAATTCACCATAATTCTGGATCTGTGCTTTCATCATATTGAGTCAAGGTACAATACTGAACACAACCCTTATCACATTTTGAACAAAACTTGAATAAATCAAAATAATCACACTGACACTCATGAAACTGTATTTTGAAGTTCTATCCTTGTTCATACAATTGGATTTGTGCTTATGAAGCTTGTACTTGTTGTATACCTTCTTGCAATAGAGAATACAATCCATCTTATCCTTTGCATTGGTATGTCCCATATGCATTGAATGAAATTTAAACAATCCCTTGATCTCTCTCGAACGTGTCTTCTTGCAAACTTCCTTCATTGGATTTCCTCCATTATCCCTGATGACGTCTCCTTTTTTATACTTCTCGGAATCCCTAAATGCATATTTCGTATACTTCTTTCTCTTCTCCTTATAACAACCAATCTCTTGATTTTTAAAAAATTGCGCATAACCCTAAATGTGAAGTTCCTTAAGTTCTGTGACTTTGAATTGAAACACCACATATCGAATCTTATCTAGATTATCACGGTATACATCAATAATATGCTGCTTATATGTATCAATAAATTCTTGATCTGTCAATGAAAATGCTTTATTTGACTTGAACAACATAAAATTGAAATAATGATATCAATCACGCTTATCTTTCTAATGTGACATTGTTAAAAAAAGAAAACCAAAAAATGCATCTTATTTATACTTAAAATCTGTTTCGTTATCAAAATTTAATCTAAAATAAACCACGAATTCAAAATCTACATCTATAATTCATTCACAAGATTAAAATTCAAAGATCATGCATATTACATTAATTTTATTTAACTACTAAACATTACATTATTCACAAATCCCTGTTCATGAAACTACACCATCCATACTTCACAAATCTATATAAGAAACTAAGATATAGAAAAAAAAATACACCCACGAACTGTTTATATGCTATAGAAAAAAATACACCCGTGAACTGTCTATACGCTATAGAAAAAAATACATCCGCGAATTGTCTACATGCTATAGAAAAAAAAATACCCACGAACTGTCTATATGCTATAGAAAAAAATACACCCGTGAACTGTCTACATGCTATAGATAAAAAAAATATCCACGAACTGTCTATATGCTATAGAAAAAAAAAATACCTGCAAACTGTCTACATGCTATAGAAAAAAAATACTCGCAAACTGTCTACATGCTATAGAAAAAAAATACTCGCAAACTGTCTACATGCTATAGAAAAAAAATACCCGTGAACTGTCTATATGCTATAAAAAAAATACATCTGTGAAACTATCTATCAAAAAATAAAATAAAAATATTTCGTGCATGTGATCCTCAATACAAATAAACGAATAAAAAATAAATTCAATTGGTCAAAAAATTTTTTAAAAAACCCTTACAATATTTCTGAAACTATGACATTTTTGTTAAAAAATTCCAATCCCAAAGAGCCATACTGACATTGTTAAATACCATTTGAATCTCGCTTATCGTACATTTTTCCAATTTTCCAACTCTATAGAAGTGACACAAGTTCTTACAACATTTTGATTGACCTATTTTTAGCAAAAAATCAAAATAATTGATAATCTTTTTTCATCACACTAACCAATATCCTGATGATTGCCAGATTCTGAGATTGGTACAGAAGTCAAGTTTGATATAGTTAATCTAAAGAATTTTTTTTTGTTGATCATTTCAAATTTTTTAATGAATTGTTTTTGGGCTTATTTTAGTAATCGCAGGGTAACACTTAGAACCAATTTCATTGATTTGTTAAAACCCTGCAATTCTAAAAATAACTCATTATTTGTTATGACATGTTAGTAATATTTGCTTCATATGTATGTTATGATAGTATTGTTGATATTATTGATTAGTCAATAATAAACACGTGTGATTATAAGGTTATTAATAATTAATTTGTATAAACATGTAGGATTATAGGGTTGTTGATAATTTATTTGCATAAATATGTAGAAAGTGTATTAACATTGTTTATTTAACACATCTTTGAGCTTGTTGTAAAAAATATATGTGTCTGTATTTGCATAACATGATATTATTGAAATGCTGTTGTTGTGATGTGTATACTTCTTTACTGTATAGTCAATGAAACTTGGATGTCAGTCTAGGTTTTATGAGTATTTGGATTTGGAATGACTTATTAATTTGAGTTATTGCTTGTAAAGCTTCTCTTGGTATTTAGAAAGGTGTTAACCTGTACTGGCCTGGCTAGGAGCTTTGGAAGATTGATGTTGGACTTCCAAGAGCTTCCTGTGAATCAGTCTTTCTTGTTGTTTTTCTCTTTCTAAAAGAAAAAATTTAGTAAAAATTTATATAGTAGAAATTAGTAATTTTTATAAACCTTACCTCTTTTATACTCTGTAAAGAGTTCTTGAACTTGTTTTGTAAGTTGTTTAGTTGTAAAGGTGGTTTCTCCTGGTTTCTTTTTTTCTCAAAAAATTATCAAAAAAGGAAATTTTCTGAAAATTTGGGGATCAGCAGAAAGAGGTTTTTTTTTTTTTTGTATGTCTTGAAACAATATATATAACTTTTTTTTTGTTTTCTCTTGTATTTTTATAGATGTTATTAAGAATTTGAATCAGTTTTGCTATACTTTTTCCTGATAAAGCTACATAGTTGAATTCTCCGAGAATATTATTGATCTTATAAATATTTTTCATTCTGTTTATCAGAACTTTGATAAAATATTTTCTAGTGATCTCAAGTAATATGATAGATCTTGTATTTAAAAGTTTATATTCTCAAGACTTTAGTTTGACTATAGAATATATAGTGTCTGATTTTACTTCTAGAATATAAAAGTAACTTTTCATTTCAAGAAGTTATTAAGCATTTTCCTTAGATTGATTTCAATTATAATTTTGTGTAAAGTATAAACTTTTTATTCAATTGGTAGAAATTTTAAGACTTTCTTAACTAAGGTATCTGCTTCTTTATTATAAGGATTATTTGAGTATGCCTTGATTTTTGTGAGCTTTAGATTTATGTTTTTCTTTTTTATTAGCTCTACCATATATACCTATAGGGTCCAAATTTTTTTTTTTGGGCCATCTTTTGTGTGTCCTTTTGAGTCTTCTTTTTCTAAAAATTTTTATTTGAAAATATATGCTTAACTATTTGTAAAGATTTTCATTATGCTTTCAATTAAAACTACCAGAAGTATTATTATGATTATTACCAATTCTGCTCTTGTAGATGAGGGCCAATTGTTTATTCCTGATTGAAACTTTCTTTTCTTTTCTTTCTTTTCTATTTGAATCTAGGCCTGTGATTTTTATTTACTTAAAAATAATATTGTACTTATGATAATTTTATATATGGTAAATATATTACATATTATATATACAGTTAAAGGCCAAAGAAGTCAGACCAAGTTCGCCATGGTCACATGACTAAAATCATGACATGACTGAAGCTTACGTAAAACAATCAATTGCTAACTATCACTATACTCCTTACAAAATAAAAGAATGCGAACAATTCATTCATGTCAAAAGAGTAAAAAACTATGAGCTGAGGTAATAAAAATTAGCTGATCACGAAGCAATTTATATATAACTTAATACTAGAATAGCCATAGTGATTAAGTAATAGTCCTGTATGTAAAAAATATATAAATATAACTTCTTCCAATAACTTAATAAAATGACAAATCTTAAGACGAATCTTTTGAATAGATTGTTATAACAGTGAAGTTATAAGTAGTTTTAGAAAAAACTACCTTGAGACTTGCTCAAATCTTTTTACGTTTCTACCTTGATTTTTGTATTTTGTGTGTAATAGAAGGATGGACTTTTCTATTTGTAGATTATGTGAGCTTTTGATCATTAGCGACAGACTTGTCAAACAGCCTACTACAATATTAACCAACCTATTGAAAAAAAAAAAACTCTTTTCCGTATATTACTGATTTTTGAAAAATTTTTTTTTTAGAAATTTTCTTCTTTTATAAAAAAATGGATCCAAAGCATAAAGTTTTAAAATACAACATGTCTTCCAAGACTATTTTAAACAGAAACAATCAAACACAAGTACAAACAACCCCTAGTTCATCTAGAAATCCAAAAAATATCACTGAAAACATAGAGCTTAATGACCAACAAACTCTTTACAAAAATACTGCACAAACAAGACTTCACAGTATTACAAACTTTTACAACAGTAATAAAAATATCAACAGTAACAACACTACTATTAGCCACAACAATAGCACCTTCATCAACATCTCAACAAGTTTTGTAAACAATACTACTCTCTTTTCTTTCAAACTCAATTAAAATGCACTCCGAATAGTAACCAATATATCTAATGAAGAGAATAACAGTACACTTTCCATCCTACGAGGTTTCAATGATAAAGAAGACTTTATTGATAACTGGTTTGAAGAAGTCCAATCAAATCTAGAATTGACCAGCAAACACTATAAAAATCCCTACAAAATATTGATGACACATCAACTTTCACTCAATATAACAATCAAGGGCCCATTGATTGGTCCACTTAATATGGTAGAAAATGGTTCAAAATGTTTATTTCCATTAATAAAGTCCTAGAATAAGATGACAACAACATACTCAATCTCATCAAAAAATTCCTGTCCCGCCTAGAATTATTTACATCCATTAGATTTAACAAGTCACAAGATATAAACAACATTGTAGCCCTATTTGGAGCAAAAAGGGATACTGAAAAGGCCAAAAACATCAAAATTAATGATAACATCATTATACATATGCAGCCCGCACCAGTTTACAATAGTATAGAAGTAAAACACAAAATGATCAGAGCATGGAACATTCCTTTAAATGTATCTCAGGCCGATATCTATGCACTCTTTCTAAATATGATGATATCAAATTCATTAAAATGCAAACTATTGGTATGTGGCAATCAGCCAATATAGAATTCTACAATTAACAAGACTTCGACAAAATCAGTAACAGATGGGAAATCCCATTTAAAGATGACCTAATTAGAATTTTCCCCTTCTTAAACACCAAACAAATCAAAGAAAAAAGAAGCAAATTTATGCTTAAACTCATTAACCTTTCTCTAAACACAACTGGTTAAGATTTAAAAAAATAATCAACGAAACCAAAATACAAATATGCTACATTCCCAGAACTACACAGGAATATATTAGAAAAGGATTTGCTATTATTAGTTTCAAAAATGAGAAATTACTCACACGTGCAAAAAATATCAATATCTCAGTTGATATCACCAAACTAATATAGATAGACACTACAATCAAAATCTGCAATATTTGTTTCAATACAAAATATCTCACAAAGAATGTCCTATTAAAGCCAGACAGCAAGAATGCATTTAACAGAAACAACAAAACAACAAAAGATTTGGTCACCTCTACACTGGATACAAACTAGCAGGAACAAACAATAAACTCAAACAAACAAAGAAAATAGCTAGTACAATATCCTTCACAGATACTGTCAAAGGAAAAGAAGAGAAATCACATTTAACATATTAACAATCAACAACAATAAATATCAACAATCAAAAACTCTACACTTAAGGACATATATAACATTCTAAAGCATATGCACTCTGAAATCAATACCATTAAACAAAACCTATTCAACCTTAACCAATGCATTGAGGACATGGAAACTGACATTCAAGAGCTCTATACATCTACAGAAGACACAAACAACTTCATTGATGCAGATGATAATAATAAAGAAATAGACAATAACATCAGCATCACTTCTAGCATTTCAAGAAAGAAAAGGGCCACCAGCCCAGCCATGGACATTAGGGCTAAACAGACTTGACTTACAAATCAAATAAACACACTTGACAACTCTATGCAGCAAGTTATGGCATCAATGGAACAACTTATCAACTTTCAAATCGTACAAACAGATTTCAACAACACAACCCCCAAAAACCAATAATCAATAAGTAAAGATCAAACATCAGAATGCAATAGCTCACTCACATCCAAAAGACAAGACTCTATATCTTTCCTACCTCCTAATACACACATATTATCCTCAAATCAATTACATATAACACAAACAACCAACTTCTCTCCTTCAACAACAAATACAATTTTAGAACCTAAATTGATAAACACTCCTAGCAACACATTCACAAGTGATTCACAACACCTTACTTCAAATTTACCTATAAACACAACCATTACCAACACCATCAATTCCCCAAACACACATGGCATACAATATTCAATAACCAATATATCTATCAACAACACCTGACATATCTGCACCAGAAACATACAAGATATATCTAATGAAACAAAATGACAACTATGGTTCCAATATTGTCACAACAATCAATGAGATATAGTCATTACAACTGAGATAGATGACAATATAGAAGCAGCAAAATACTGGCAATTTAATCCCTACAAATCTTGATGGTCTCATATGACCAAGGTATAGCAATCAGTCTAACAACAATATTTGTTAACAGAATCTTCAACAAAAAAGAATATCCTGGTAGAATACTTTCTTTAGCTCTAGCATTTCCAAGAAAAACTTATATTCGAATAATTGGGGCATATATTTTATACTCTAACAACAAATACAGAAACACAATTCAACAACAGTGCAAAGAACTAATTATGGAGGTATTAAACAAGAATTGGTCCATAATTCTTGCAGGTGATCTCAATAAAATCAGCAATTACTTACTGGACAAATGTTCAAATCATATTCCAAACAAAGCAAACAAAATAATTCCCTTTCTACAAGAACATGGATTTATCAATTCATACAGACATATCAATCCATATCAACAAGAATTCATATGCAGTAACTCAAGAAACCATGCAAGCAGAATCAACCAAATCTGGATTTTAGCATATAAAAACTGGAACATATTTGATGTTTTCATTTACAAAGACACAAAACCAATGATTTCCAGTGACCATACATCCTTAATATATCTTCTAGAATTATGGCATCTCACAATACCAATTGCTCAAATACACAACAACAAAAGTAACAAATTTAATTGAGCCCACACATCAAGCAAAAACTGGGAAAAATTTTAATCAGAAATAGAACACAGAATCACAGCTCAACAAACAAACAGACAAAGTATTGATGCACAATGGAACCTCATTAGAGATGACATTCTAAAGGTAGCACATAAATTTATCAAGAAAGTCAAAAATAAAAAGTGCAACCCAATCAATCAATCTTCTTCTATCCAATTATTAGCAAAAATCATGGCCCTCCAACAACTTTTCCAAATCAGCCAGAAAACAATAACTAATTCAACACTAGAAAACTAGAACTTCCTGTATCAATAAACAGAGTAGCATTTAAACAAACATCATGACATCTCATGCCTCCAACATGGAATATACAAAATGATATTTCACCACTCATAGCATGGCACACAAAGTTAACACAGATGACCCAACAACTCAAGACTGCACTACAAATAATAAACAACTATAGAACAAGACAAAAAATAAAATGTGCAATTGACAAAAGAATGGACTTCATGACATCTAACAAAAAAGCCATGATAGATTCAATAATAAATAAACCTCAGTGTCACATCATTCTGAACAAACTGATTACAACAGACTCCTCAATTACCATTACCACAGATCCAATATATATTAAATAAATTACAATGAATCACTTTGCAAAATGGACAAAGAAAAGAGACACACATGATATTCAAAACTGGCCTCAATGGATAGAAGCATATATGCCCAAACAATGCATTAAAATCACTGGTACTCTGACATGCTCATACCATTCACAAACATAGAAATTCAACTGATTATCAAATCCAGAAACAACGTCTCTGCACTTAGTCCTTCACAAATCCTATACAGTATATCATATACAAAAATTTAGGGCCTCAAGCAATTTAATTCATAACAGATCTCATTAACAAAATCCTATATATAGGAACAATCCCTACTGAATGAAAAAAAGGATCAATTTACACAATCTAAAAACCAAAGTTCTAGAACAATAATATTAGCATCACTAGACCTATAATATTGTTAAAAACCTGTTGAAAATTTTTACAAAATACATCAATAATAGGCTCACAAAAATTTTTCAACAACTTTCTATTCTATCACCACTTAATTGGGTGGCTCTTCCAGGATGCAACACACAAGAACCCATTCACATTATCCAAAGCATCATTAAATATACCAAGCAAAACTCTCAACAAGCATGTATATTGAGCCAGGACATGAGCAAAGCATATAACTCAGTATTTATACAGATGCTCCAATAATTACTACATAGAATCAAAGTTCTAACAAAGATCATAGATATAATCACCAACTTACTTAACTATTGACAAAACACAATACTTAACCCCTTTGATTCTACAGATTCTTATGAAATAGAAGATGACATTGATCAAGATGATACCATATTTCCACTTCTATGGAGAATCTTTTATAATCCTCTTTTTATCACAATATTCAAAAAATGCAAAGGCTACACTATCATATTACAAAGCTTCTCAGACATTAGAACAGACTAGGCCATAACTACATGAACATTATTGCCAGTGTATATATAAATGATACAATATGGTTTGCAAATAATCAATAAGACCTTCAATATATTTTAAACATGCCACAAGAATTCTATATTATAAATAACATTCAGATCAATTCAACTAAATTCGTACTACTCATCATTAATGGTACACAAACAAATAGAATCCAAGAAGTCACATTCAATAATCAGATCATTCAAGGCCTAACATCAAATATACCAACCAGAATTTTAGAAACATGGCACATGTTCAAAGGCAATAAATGATATCAAGTACAACTAATGAAAGAAAAAGTCAACAGAATCACAAATCTTATTAAATTCAAAAAGATCACAGATAAACAAGCAAGATATATCATCAACTACATCCTAATTCCAACCTTAGAATACACCCTAACTGATATTGTACTCTCAGAAACAACGTCAATAAAATTATGTCACAATGCTATAAATGCTTTAAATATAAAGTTGGCTTAGCAAGATCAGTCCCAAACAACATGCTCTTTAACAAATTCAAATATAATATTATCAATCTTTTTGAAAGACAAGTGCAATTCCATGCAACAAATCTCTTCTCTAGAATCAACAAACCTAACTTAGCAAGACAAATAATATTGTTTAGACTTCAACAACTATAAAATGACTTTTGGTTCCCCAATCTAGTCTATACTTACTTAAGTAAGGCAATTCACAAACTAGGCACAAATCTTACTCATGACATTATCTGGCTACTCAAAAAAGTTGGCATATCAATCCAACAGTCCAATTCTATTACTTTAATAAAAAAATTGGGAGCCACATTAGAAGACCATCTCAATACAAAATGGATAGAACACTATGAAAACAACTACAAAAATATAACATTATGTTTATTTGTCAAATAATAAATAAAGATTGTACTAAAATCCTGCCTTTTAATCGCATCCCAAAATATCATAAGAAACACATCACACACAACCCTGGATGGTTCACAAACTTGGTAGAAAGTATTAATAACTCATTGATCTAAACTTGCTAAACTTTACAGGAACTTACAACCCCTTCCAATGACACAAGATAGTAACACACCCTATACTTAAGCATTGGGCCTTAGTAATAAATAGGAATGCTAAAACAATTGGTAGAAAACAGAGAAACACACAGAAAAAGATAGTTTACATACACTACAAGTGTATAACAAGAAACTCACTACTAAAACCTTGTAGTGAATGCTCTGTCAATAAATCCTACACACAAAACCACCAATGTATTTTCTCTAGACCAAGTTCCAGATCCAACAAATTACAGTCACATATAGTTACAAAAGTCCTAGCAACACATTAAACAACAGTTTATACTGAAGAGTCCAGATCTCAGCATATAGTACCCAATGAACTATAGAATACATAAACACAAATAGTACAATACAATCTCCTTTAGTTCAAGTATATATTGACTATCAACTAGACAAACTCACCACCTTACATAACTAAATCACAGGAGACACTAAACTAATTCAAGAACTTCTCAATATTTCTACAGCAAATGAAAAATATTATCAATTCACAACATACATAGATGGATCCCTGGACCACTTCAATATTTTTGCTTATATGGGATTTGACTGGATCCTTAATAATTAACTTAACCCACATTACACATTCAAAGAGTAGGTACAAGACTCACCATCCTCAACCAGGATAGAGCTTATGACAATCTTCATAGTAATCTTAACAATTCCTAGAAATGCTGTAATTGCAGTTCACACAGATAACCAAGTGGCTATTGAAACAATAAATAAAGCTATATATACTCCAGCATACAAAGCCACTAAAAACACTAGAAATTGGAGTATTATATTCAACATAGTGCAAAGATATAAGGACTATTGAATTCAACTCTTTCTATACAAAGTAAAAGCACATACAGATATTGCAGGCAATGAAACAACTGATCAACTAGCAAAAATCAACTATATTAACATGATGCCAGGCTAAAAAGAACTCAATCCTACTATCACTTCATAAAACAATCTATGCTATGCTATATAAAGACACAATATTATAGATATGCCAATAAAAGAGTTCTGGAAAACAGTATTTTATATCGAACATTTAGTTCAATAGAGACACCTTAGAAGGAATAGAATATAGATTAATATGAAGAAAAACAAAATAATAGATTGGTAAAGTACTTTCAACTGCCTCAACTTCAATAATATTAATCATGGTAACATATCTACAACTGACCACAATATTCAAAAATTTGCAATCAATCTCTGGAATGATGAATTATCTACTATAACCAAACTGAATCAATGCAAACTACACATATACAGAAAATAAAACTGCATCAAATATCAAGAAACAGAAACTACTTCCTATGCCTTTTTATATACCACAACATGGGAAACACATAGGTGAAAACTAACAAGTATCTTCACATATAATCTGAAAGACTACAAAGCATCTATTACTACTTTTACTCTCTCTCACATAATAAAGAATATATCTTTTAGCAAATCTGATCAAGCAATCTCAGATCTTATCAAAGGCACCATTAGGTAAAACATCACTCTGGCAATCAACAACTACATAGGTTCATACACAATAATATAACCAATACTTCAAAAGTGTATGAATCAATATAAAGAATTTTTATACTAAATATAAAAGAAGTGCTATAAACATACTATAGAATAGAAAATGACAAACAATATCAGCAAAAAATACAAATGATCTAAAAGCTATACTCAAGTACAACTATTACCAGATGTTGTATTATCTGAACTACTAATCAAAGATCAATATGTAGACCTTGTCAACTGTTACATAAATTCGTTATTTAAAGGAATTACAAATCCATTCACAATTTTTTCTTTTCCTTTTTCTTTTAATTTCAACAGTAATTTTCCATCCTTAGTATGTTAGGCCCCACAGTGGGTGGCAACAAGTTGATTGGTAAGAAGGATAAATCTATCTTTAGATAGTTGCATTTGTATTTTAGAAAGACATAAAAATTGTAAATGCATAATCATATGTATACAATGAATCTTTATCACAAATAAAACAAGGACGGGCCAGTTTTTTTAAAAAAAAAATACCAACTAACCTATTAAGGGAAACTACATGACACTCTTTTAATTTTTTCTAGAATACTTTTATAGAGTAATCTAGTTATCAGACTGTTGCATTTGCTTTAATCTGTTCCCAGATTTGAAACTTCTGTGTGGTCTGCAGATTCCTTCTTCCACCAAAGTTTTTAATGATAAGCTATAGCAACTGGTCATGCTTTTAAGCATTCCACCATACAATGTTTACTTTCTTCAGAACTTCAATCTTCCTGACTTATGGTAACTTCTTGCAGTTGATAAGATTATCAAGGTACTTGATGCCAATCCAGTCTTTATTCCGGTTGACTGTGAAATCAGCTCCATCCTTCTTCACCTTATCAGAATACTAATAAAATACTGATCATCTCACAATACCTGTAGACTAGCCTGATTTGGAAAAGATTTGCACCAGAAAATTTTTTTGATAAAGAATTTCAAAAATCTTCACCTGTTAAAAATTTTCGAAAATTTGTAAAACAAAAATAATTTCATTAATTTTAATAATAAAAAACATTAAATATTTTTTATTTCAAAAAATTTTAGAAATATTCAAGGTAATAATATGTATATTTGACAAATTGACATTTGTAATTCATTATAAAAGACTTTGAAAAACTTCAAAATGCATAAAATTGATCAATAAAATGCTGATCAATTTTAACCAATCAAAAATTTAATTTATAAGTTGTCATAATTTTGTTAATATAATTTTAATATTATTTTATTTTTAAAGCTATGAAGTAATTTTTGAAAGATGATGAAGAGTTGTATACAGTCATAATATAATATAACTTCTTGAGATTTGTGTTATATAAGGTCTCTAAAGTCCTTTCTTTTTATTAATAAAAATAAAAGAAAAGAAACATATTACATGTTTTAACAAATGATTTCAAGTTCAAGCTCTGGTAAAAAAGGAAAAGAAAAATGACAAGAAAGTACTTAAAAGCCCTTCAAAAAATCTAAAAGTACTTTCAGTATCTTGGATTAAAACGAAAACTAATATCTCAAGCCAAAACAAAAACAAAGCCACTTCAGAAATGATTAAGATTCCTCAATTATATTCTAAAATTTTTACCTATTAGGAAGTTACCCAAAGAATCTTTAGATATATTAAAAAAATATAACTATTTAAATAATATTAATTTGTATATTTTTTTCTAATATAGTAATCAAAAGGCTTTTGGGGTCCTATGAAAGTCTTTATAAGAAAATTGATCAATTATTAGAATATTAAAAAGTCATTAAGGATAAGATTACCTACCTAGAAAATGAAATTCATACAAGTCAACATTTAATCACTAAATAGGATTTTATCAAGGTAAGGTTTAATTTTTAATCTTTGAAGAACTTTAACAACATTTTGGATTCTATAATAGTATGTGATTAAGAGTATTGTGAAAGAAGTTTTTTTTAAAAATATATATGGATCTCAAAGATTTTCACTAGCATATAAAAGAATATTTTTAGTGAGAGTATTCAGAGTTCTTCAAAGGCCTTATAAGAAAATGTTAGAAGATATATTATAAAAATCATATTCATCAAGCAATAACTATTGCAGTTATTCATGACGGACTCTTTCCTGAAAATTCCAATTTTTTGAAAATTTCCTTTTATGGTAACAACTGAAAAAACGCAAAGAACAACTCCT